>PVIA01005108.1:0-122255 GCA_004024845.1 Tonatia bakeri
TTTTTTTTTGCTATTTTGAGAATCTCATAGCTTTTTTTATTTAAAAAAATTTTAAGCAAAATATGTGGACTGCATTGGACTAGAAACTGTTAGTTTCAAAGACTGTAAAAGATATTACAAGATAATTTCTCTTCCAGACGCTGAACCCAAAATGGAATGAAGAATTTTATTTTAGAGTAAGTCTTTCATTTTTTGTAACAGTTGTTATTGATGACTAAATTGATATATTCATTATCCTAGTAGATTCATATTGTGTGAAAACTTGTTAACTTTTTTGGTGTGAAATTCCTTTTACTGTGAGAAATGGTTGGGTAGCCTCCTGAGGTTCCCCAGATTTTCAAAGACTGTGAGGAGTGGTGACAAAATCTGGACTTGTTTCATCTGGGAATGTTTTAGGGACATGAAAAGGAAACTATCTAAATGCCATATTTTAGCTTTTCTATTCAAAAAAAAATTTTAAATAAGGTAAAATATCATTAAACCAGTAGCTAAATTACCTCTGTGAGATGTGGGTTATGGATTCTTTTGGAGATAGGCTGAAACGCTAGAGGTAACACAGTTACAAAGAAGCCTAAACATTACCAATCACGTTCCAATTAGGAAGGAAAATTTTTGTAATTCACATATTTAGTGTGAGAGTGTGTATGTAGTATAAAACTACTTCTGGGGTTTAAATATCACTGAATTAGATAAAATGTCTTCAATCTTTTATATTTAATGCCTAGAAGAGCAAGCTACATGTAGAAATAACTGAATTCTGTGAATTAACAGATTACTATTCAGTGAGTTTTTTGTGGTGGTTGCTGGGGTTTTTATACTGAAATTTAGAAAAGACTAAACTGCTCAGGTATGTAATGGAAAGAAAGGGGTGTTTTTTTCTCTTCAAAATTTATATATAGTCCTCACCTGAGGACATTTTTTTCATTGCTTTTAGAGAAAGAGGGAGAGAAACATCAATCAGTTGCCTCCCCATACATGCCATGCCCTGACCAGGAATCAAACCCACAACCCTTCAGTTATGGGACAACACTCTTAACCAACTGGGCCACACTGGCCAGGGCAAAATGAGTATATTTTCATTGTCTGTATAGCTGTGATATTAAAGACTACTTTACCTTCAGAAATGTTCCAGAGGAGATCTTCTGATTAGTGTAAATTCCCAAAGAACAGTATTATCACTAGACCCATTGTAATTGGCCCTGATTTCTTCTTCCAATCACAATAGTGTTTCATGTGCTCCAAACTCTGATCACACTGTACGTTTTCTGTTATGTTCAGAGCTGAAATACGGTATTGATGTGTAAATACTTAGTGAGATCCTGTGTATAGGATGTATTTAAAATTAGTTCGTGAAGGACTGAAAAGCTAATGGGGGCAGGTAGATGTTACTGGCCCTTCGGAAGCTCTCAAATAGAGCTTTCTACTGATAAATATCCAAATTACTTACACCCCTTTCAGTTTAACACCTTGACCACACTTATGTCAATTTTAGTACATCCAAAATCTCTTTCAGCTAATCTTGGCTAGATACATATGTAAACTCCATTTTTCTTGGCTTTTTACAAAAATGGTTTTGTTTTATTCATTCCACAAACCATTATTGCAAGCCTACTGTGTGCCAGCTCCTGCCACAACCTGTGGATGTGCTGGTCAGCAGCTCAACACCTCACGGAGCTCAGACACTAGACCCTCCCTCCATCTGCTTGCTCCATCACCGGGCCAGGGGACAGGCCAGGGGGCCAGAGGCACAAGTCATGTTCTCTGTGCCGTACGTCAAATGCCATTTCGTTCCGTTCTCCATCACAAAGCAGCAGGGACTCACAGTAGACTGGGGTCCCCTCTCAGGCTCTGCAACACGCAGTCTCCGTGGCTCTGGAAAGTCCACCCAAGGACTCTTGTTCTCTGCAGGCTCCTTATCTATCACTCACGTAGGAGAGAGCATGGACACGGGGCTGTGTCAGGGATTTCTGTGTGAATGGAAACGAGAGCTCCTGCCACCATGTCTCACATGTGGTTGGTTATTATGAAATGATACTTGAGTCTGAGTGATGATTCCTGCCATTTTGGAGAGGTTTGGGCAAAGAGACAGAAAGAAGCCAAAAGACATGGAAAGCTCTCTAGCTCTGACATTGACCCCCCAGGTTGCTGGAAAGGTGGGGTGGGCATCTTTTCTTTCTTTGTCTCTCTAATAGTTCAAAGCATGGGCCCTGGAGACAAGCAGGCCAGACCTGGGTGGGGCTGTGGTTGCCCTGCACACTCGCTGTGGGGTCTCGGGCAGTTGCCTTCGTGGACTCAGCTCCTCCTTTGCAAGATTGGGGTGACAATTATGCATCATAGGGTGTGGTCAAGATTAAACAGTATCAAATGTGTTTTGATATTTAATAAGAAGATAGTGCCTGAAAAAAATAAGCACAATATAGTAATTAGCTGCTTTTATTATTTTTTCATTATTTTAATTATTGCTATTATATTATTATTATTAGCCTAAGAGATATCCTCAGGTGTAGACCTTGTGCAGGTGTAACCTTGGTCTAGAGCAGCAGTTTTTCAACTGGCATGCTGCAAAACTCTCTAAAACCTGCAATACCTGACTATTTAGTCAGGGCACTCACCTCTTTTCTCTTAGATTGTCAAATAAAAAAGTGACAACGGCCAAAACAACAATAGCTGTCTGGTATGAATGAATCAAAATTACACCTATCTTTTTTGTCAGATCAACAAAAAGTATATTTTTTGGTGTGCTGCAGAATTTTAGTAATTTATACTTGTCATGAAATGAAAAAGTTTGAAAATCAACTGGTCTAGAGGCACGAATATACCTTTTGTAGAGCAGGTTGCAAAACTCTTTAGAACTGTTTAGTATTACCTTTCTCATGTTAGAAAAGCAGCTAAAAGCATTTTTGCCTTTTAATATACCTCAATATTCGGCATAGAACAATGCAGAAATAAATAATGGGAAACTCGATTTGGTAGATACAGGATGTCCAGAAGAAGTCAATTATTCAGATTACACAGTTGATGTGGGTGCATTATAAAGCATTCTGTTCTTTATCTTTTATTTCATCCTTTAATTATTTCTGACCGTTTTTGAAATACTCTTTATGTTCCAATAGGTAAACCCATCTAATCACAGACTCCTGTTTGAAGTATTTGATGAAAACAGATTGGTAAGTGGCTCCCAGTTCTTGTTTTTGCTTCACTTTAAAAAAAAAAACTTTAATTTTTAAAGCAGCATCTTTTAAAGCTCTGGTTATATCGTACTTCCGACAGTGTATATCCCCCCACCCCCCACCCCCGCCGAAGACTTTATTTTGGTTCCGTCACTAGCTCGTGATTCTAACATATATTCCTATATGGCTAGGACAGAAGTTTTATTGGTGTATGTATATTTTTTTTTGGTTAAATCACAGTTAATGTGAGTGAAAGTCACACTGATGATACATGGAACAACATGCCCAGGTCTTCTGTTGGGAATGCAGAATGGTAGGCAGGGCTGCGAAGAGGCCGTCACTCATGCAGACAAACCTCCCAGGGATTTTAAATGTGAATCTGTGGTGCCTTCCTTCGGGAACACAAAAATCTAATTAACAGTAGACAGCAAAATGTGAATCTATATTTAACAGGTGAAATTAAGCTGTATTTTAAAAGTGGTGCTTCCTCAAGGGAAATGAATAGAAAGTACCTTTAAAGAACCAAAGGTATGCCTGAGGCATAAGACTGATGCAAACTAGTATTTTACGCAGAGGTTGATAGATAGGTGAAATATAGATGTAGAGCTGTGTACGTATTATATTTATTGATTTGGATGCTGTAAAACTGAGATTTCATTTGAGAAATGGAAGTTCAGAAGCAAACCTGGCGTGAAGCATCCTGCCAGTTCCCCGACCAGAATGTCAACATCAAGCACCCATGTGTCAGGGGCTCCGGCTGTGAAAAGGAACTTTGTGTGCCAGCTTAAGGCACTCTCCCTCTCAGAAGGGGTATTACAACTCAGTGTAGTCCATTGTCACTCAGCTCTCCTTTCCCTGAAATTTACTTGTATTATTAGGTTAAAATGAATGTTCGTGTGAACCTGTCTTGCTGTAGAACTCAGTGGAAACTCCAAGTTGCTAAACAGCTTGAGGTCGGTAGACTCTTTGATGGGGGGGGGGGCGGACTTAGAGTGCAGCTCAATCACCTGACTCCCCATCTTTGGCGCTGAGAGAGGTCAGGTCTGGGGCCTCGGTGACTCAGACACAGCGGTCAGCAGCGACGCCTTGGAGGGAACCATGACTCTCCTAGTCTCTGGCCCTTGGCAGTGAATAGCCAGGCATTTCACCCTGATTACAGAATGTGGGAGTGTGTTTCATTTCCTCTGCTTGGTATTGTTCTCCAAATTAGAAAGCCAGTAGATTCCGGCCTACCACCGGATAGCTCTTCTGTTGCAAACATTCGGGGTCTCAGTGGCTTTGCTTTGAACTCACCTTTCTTCACCTTGGGTGACACTCAGTTGTACTGCATCACTCACTCAGGTCTGCTCTGGGTGTGAAGTTATTTTCTTGTTAAATTGCATGGGAGAGTCTGCTGAGGGCCCACTTCTTGGCATCCCCCACCCCCGTCCCCACCTAGCAAAGACTGGGGATTCAGCAGTGTTGGGTGGAGTGGTGTTCAGCCCTGGGAGGCACTGCTGCAATGCTGGACTGATCCCCCTTCTCCCATTTATTGAGCATAATGACGCTTCTTCGAGGTGAAGGAAGGGCCAAGAATGAGGGGAAGTGCCCTCTTGTCTGATGTGTTTTAATTCGTTACTTAGTCTTCTCCTACAAAGAGAAGTTCACTGTGGAAAATTCGTTTCCCATTCCCATCATCCAACCCAGTGACTGTTGAGGTGCCCTTGCCACAGGCCTGGAGCTACAGGAGCGCTTCCAAACCCAGGAGGGCTTTGAGTGCGGGGCGCTAAGGACTCCCGTGCGAACACAGACTTCCGCTGGAAACGAGGAACACCTAGCTTCGCCCCGGCCGTCTGCAGTGAACGCTGCAGCTGGTGGTTTTGTCTTTGGCCATTGACCCAGCTAAGACAATGCATGACCGTAGGGGTGTTTGGCAGTTTTAGCATTAAACAAACCAGCTTGCATTTCTCTCCCATAGATCATTTTTGGCATTTAAAACACATGCCTTCGGAAAACAGGTTTGCATGTGTATAAACACAGGGTTAATTCCTCCACACCCTCGGCTCCCGAGCTGTTGACAGAGTCATGCCTTGCGGATTTTAAAATAAACTTTTTGTCCCTCTTCGCAGCTCAGTATTCTCCCCTCCTGTTTTTCACTCCCTCCTAAATAAACCTCTTTGTTAAATAACCCGTGTTTCTGGGTCACGGAAAACTGTCAGTCTAAAACACACAGAATACTTCCAAGTTAACTACAAATCTGATGACAGTTTTTTGAATGAGGACCTTTGCTTTTTTTTTTTTTTTCCCCCCTTAGCTCCTCTGGGCCCTTTGCAAAACTAGCAGGATTCCATGTTTGCATCCCAACTCTGTGAATATTGCTGACTTCTCCCTGGAAGACAGTCAGCTCTGGGCAGTCTTTTCTCTGGATGGTTTTTGAATTAACTTACAACGAAAAGCACATGTACACCCTTCTTCAATTTTCCTTCCTTTTTTTTTTTTGTGGGGAGTGGTGGCATATTGGTTTTTATTTTTATTTTTTCCTGTCTTTTTTTTTTCCTTCTGACATATGGGAGAAAATGTTTTCTGCAGCTGGGTTCCTTTTCTTCCCTCAGTGACAGACACAGTCTGTCTGACATCAACTCAGACAGACACCCGCCTTTTAAGTGCTGCCGCAGCAGGAGACAGCCCGCTCACTGCCCGAGTTACAAGTTGTCCTCCTTCCCTTGAGCTGTTTGGTGACTTTGCAGATCACCGTCTAATTATTTAGCGTTAAAGGGGCACTAATTCTGTGGGGTGTGCGACCGTAGTTATAGTACGTTTCATCCGTTTGCATTCCATCTGGGGAGTGTGGCGCTATCATAAACAACAGGACCGTAACCTCCGAGGCTCGGGAAAGGATTTTCCTAGGGCCAAAGCAGTTTTGCTTGCCGTCATTCAGTCGTGCGTGGAGGTGGGGAAATACCGTGGATCGCCCCGTGTGCTCAGTGCCAGCTCTCGCGTTGGTTCGAGAGTGTCCGAGGGCACCGCTGCGTGGAAAGAACTGTCTTGGGAGCGCGATGGGGAGAGATTTATGGCACCGTGGCTTGGAGTGTGTCTGCTGCCGTAGTCAGCTGCGAGAGCTCCCTGCTGGGGCCACTCCTGTCTGATGGAAAAAAGCAGCAGCTGGGAAGGTGCTGTTTCAGGCTCTTGTGCTGCTTTAAAAAAAAAAAAAATGAGAGCGAGAGGGGGGAAAACTCCACTAAGTCCACAAGCTGGCATTGGAGGGGGGGACGGTGGTCATGTGGTCCTGGCCGCCCTACCCTCTGTCACAGTGCGGATGAGAGCTTTTTGCTCTTATCCAATCATGCCTGGAATGCCGCTTGCCACTTGGGTTATTTCTGCTATCTGTCGCTGTCGGTGCCGCAGTGCTAAAGGTTTGGCAGATGGGACGCTTTTCCTTGGAGTCTGCGTCTCCGGTTTTTGACTTCTGGCAGTGCCGGCCGGGCTGTCGCCGCTCGCCCTCTCCCTCCCTGCCCCCCTGGGCACCATGGCCCATCGGCTTCGGTTTCATTTTGGCTCCGGCCGCAGCAACACGGCCCCCGAGTCGGAGATCCTCGACCAGGAGAGAGAAGACGACTTTTTCATGGCATTCCACACCCTGCCGCGGCGGGGCGGCCCTCACCTCTTCGCGCCCCGCGCGGCGGAGGACGGCGGCGGCGGCCTGCCGGAGGCGGTGGGCGCGCTCAAGCGCAGCTCCTCCATGTTCATCCCGCAGCTGCTGAGCCCCGTGGACGCGCGGCCCACCCGGAGCTCCTCCGTGCAGATCTCGCTGCAGCGCAAAGCGGCGGACGGGGCCCCGGACGCGTGCGGGCCGCCCGAGGGCCTGGACGGCGATGCGGTGTCAGTGTCTCTGGGCCGCTGCCCGGAGCCCCCAGAGCCCCAGACCCCCGAGAGCTCCCCTCCCAGGACCACCAGGAGTGCAGGCCCCTTGGTCAACGGCACTTGTGGCCGCCAAATACGAGGCCCTGTTGCTGCCGATGGACGTGAAGAGGCCGAGCCTTCGGCCACCCAAGGACCCGAAGGTGGTGGGCTCCGGATCCAGCACCGAGCCTCCAGCGCCGACGTGCGCCAGGTGAGACTGATGCCCTTCGGGGCTGACGGCCAGGGCAGCCCTTCGGCTCCGGAGCCCAGGCGCTGGTCCCTGCAGCACGTTCCAGATGCTTCTGGAAGTTCTGGGAAGAGGTGCTTTGTCTTCCAGCTGCAGCAGCCAGCACCAGGCATGTCAGGTTCAGGTGGCGATTTCAACTTTGGGTTCACTGGCACGAAGGGGGACAGGTTGGTGCGGTACCCCCGAATCCGGCTGGAAAGGAGCACCTCATACCCCACGCAGCCCCGCACAGAGCGCAGCAGTCCCACGGAGGAGCAGGTACACCAGGGACACCCAGAGACACCACCTCGGGGCCGCAGGGTGGCCCCTGAAATCCACAGGACAAACTCGGTGGAAAGGACTCCGCAGGGTCAGGGCTGCACGTTTAAGATCAGGCAAGATCAAAATGCGGGACAGCAGCATTTCAGAATTCTCGTGACTCGGGGACCGGAGGAATCTCCCCAGGCTCCGCAGGAGAGTAACTCCACCAGCCCAGCTTCCCCTGTGGCCGGGGCCCCGGTAAGTTAGCTTGCGTTTCCCTGTGAGGGCCGGTGGGAAAGGACTGACTCAAGCTCAGAAAGCTTATTGTGCAGTGTATTTAAATAAACTTCCTCCTACTCCCCCCCCCGCCCCCCAGGAGTTTCCCAGCTTCAGGCCAGTGTAACTTAATGGTTGGTGAACTTGTGGGAGTGTAATCAGTGCCCCCGTGTTTGGTGTAAAGCCCATGAAACTAGTTAGCCTTTCAGAAAATATCTTTGCTTTAGGTCCTCAGAGTCAAACAACTCTGTTTTGAAAATCTAAACACTCTCCCTTGTCCTCCCCACTTCTGAATAAAAGCATTTCAACATTTTATTACTTTAAATTAATCTGCCAGTGTTTCAACACATCACTGCTGGAAATGCATTTAAAAGCTGCCTGCAAGCATGGCCTGAGACCACACTTCCCTTTAAAAATAGTTCTAATCCAGGCGAGAGAGTATTGCCAAAATCGCGAGAGGAGTCTCTTCATCAAGGGTATACAAAGTGTGACCAGCTCTTCCTAATGGCCTTTTTGCTGTAGAGGGTCGGCCCTTGTTATCATTTTCCTTCTTCTTCTTCTTTTCTTGTCCCATTAATTCTGAACTAGAGGGGGACGGTAAGCAATGCGTTTCTGAAGCAGACAGGCCGGTGGGCCAAGGTGAAACTGGCCGGACACTGGCTGCCGGTCAGGTTGCAAGGCCTGCCACTGCCCGCACAAAGTCCAAGCTGGGATGCTGTGTAGAGTATAGTCAGCACCCCGTCTCCAGCTGCTGGACCAGATGCCCCAGGACAGATTTGGGCCCTTGCTGCTCCTGCACCCTGCTCGCTCCCTGTCAGTGACATGGAGCCCAGAAAGACAGCTGCGAACCCCACCAGGCAAATGATGACTCTGCAGCTTCCTCGGCTGGTGGTGGGATGAAAACTTTCATCCGTGAGCTTTCTGTTACTGGTAACCATTAGCCAGTATGGGCCTTTGTTAGAGAACAAATGCCTTTCAAAGAATTGGAATTTTCCCCCGGAATTTCATGTGATTGCCTATTGGAGGGTGTGATTAGGAAATACCTGGGGGACTTTGTGTGGGTTTTCATTGTGAATTGTGACATTTCAAAGTGGTTGGTTGAGTGCCATTGTATCATCTTTTAATTCACTGCTGTACGTTGAGAAATATTTTTGGCCATTCACGTACTCTTGATCACTGCTCTGTCATTGGTCTTCGCCACTGTGAAGGGATTATAAGACACTAAACGCAAATACCATATTATTCTGGGTATTAGGTATAATTATTTCTTCTTCTTATTCCTTCCATGGCACTCCGTGCATTACCTCTCACCCCTTTGCTAGGACGTGTCAGAGTGCTTTGTCTTGGTCTGGACCAACAGCATTTTCATGCAGTGGCTCGGATTTCAGTAGAATTTTGTCATGGTCATAGCTTTCAACCTTCACCCCCAGCCAGTGCCATCCTCACGGTGGTGAGCAGCACGGTCCCATGCAGGACAGGGGCCACTTCACACGGGAAAGTGGACAAACCGAAGGCCTTTCCTAAAGTTGTGATAACTGTTCTGTTTTATTACCGAAATCTTAAATTATCTGTGCAGTGAGATACTAAGGACAAATGGATGTATATAATTAATTAGGGTCTCATTTGGCTTGAAGTTTCTGATGATATTAGAAAATAAATAGAGTACACTAAAACTTACATATACCTTACGTACAAGGGCTAGTGAAACTTGCTTGCAGGGGCTCTTATAGTGGAAAACAAATTTCTTTAAACTTGGAAATTTAAGTTCTAAGGTTCTTTTTTGGAAAATAAGTTCTTTCAGCACACGGTAGTTTTCATTTTCACGGGTGTGTTTTTGTATCCATACATAAATTTATAAGTGGTTGGTAAGAAGCTGGTTTTCTTTTAAGCAAAAACTTTTCCCTTTAAGGAGCAAAAACAGAACTTTTCACACACTAAAGCTGTCTGCCCCATTCAGCACTCTGTACATGTTTCATGTGGGCAGGGGCGTTAAGTGCCGGCAGCAGCTGCCACGGCCTTATTTATCTTGAGGGAAAACATTTCACTCGGGCGTCTACAGTCTGGCTGCCACCGCGCTGTTTTGATGTTTCAAATATCTTCTGCTTTGGTCAGAAGCGCGTATGATTTCATTATTTGCGTACATGAAAAATTCACTGAAATCTACTGCAATCTGGTTTGTCAACGATGTCAGAAATCTTGTTTGGGAAAAATCACTCAGGATTCCTTTGAATGAAGGTGCTCGAACCGTATGATCTATGCCTTAGACCTTATTGCAGAGTTAATTTGCTGAGTACTTTTCTCAGTCTGTGCCTCCCAAACATCCTGCCGTGAATAAATTTAAAGTGCAACGTGACTCCAAAAAATGTTCACCAGCTAGATTCCTAGGAAAAAAAGATACATGGGAACAAACCCCTCGTGGTGACAGATTTCCCAGTCGGTCTGAAACCCTCAGTAAAGTAGCATTGGCTTTTGCAGTCATCAGCTACCCCATTTAAGAGGCCTGTGAATGTCTCAGCTCAACTCGTGGCGTTGTTAATAGTCAGTGATTTTCTTAAAGTAGTGTTTGGGTCATTCGATCTGGTTGTGAGCTGCTTCAGCTAGGTTGGAGTGACTCCAAGGACGCTGAATCACTGTTTACCAGCGTCCAAGCCCCCTTTCACCACGGTTTCCCACACAGTGACTGCGAGGCTCTCTGCATTGTACAAGCTTCAGGAGCCACTTTTAATCCCATTAACGTTATTAAGTGTTTAAGGCCCACTGTGCATATAACATTACACCAGGTACGCAGAGAGCTTCACAGACTATCTCCGTTTCTTGCTGACACGGAGTTTTTATGGTAAATGGAGGGAGGAAGGCCCCTGGGAGGGGGGAGGGGGCAAAGACTCGGGTTCTGACCCCACTGCGCCCACTGCCAGCGGAGGCGGTGTTCTCTACTCCCTGGGCAGGCTCTCCGCGAGCTTCTTCCCGTGCCTCTGGATGGACGTGCACTCCACAGAGGTAGGGTAGTATCTTGCGATTAAACACTCATTTTGCTGAACACAAAGGAAGATCCAAACTGTCTTTATTTGGGAGGAATTTTAGTTTGCCTCTCTTTTAGAGAAGGGTGATTTTCCTATCCAGAAAAATTTTGACATTAATTGGTGTCCCTTTTTTACCCTAAAAAGTGATTCTGTGAATATATGTCTGAAGCACTCTTCATTGAAAAACACAGCTACTGTGCCAATGGGAAAGGAGAAAAGTTAGTGTTCCTTTGTTGACTCGGCTCCTGTTTGGCTTCTGTGAGGTTTTACCCCCTTGCATAGGGTAGTAGTTTCTCTTGCTGTGGTCACGTGTGAGAATGTTGCCGTATTATGTACCAGAATTTCAACTATTTTCAGGGACGTCTTGAACAGCGTGAGCAGCGCACAGGGGTTGACACCGATGTGTGTTTTCACACCCAGACACAGGACTTGCAGTGAGCACTCCTGTTTCCATAGCGTCTCAGCATTCACAATGTGCCTTCCTGTGTTTCACGCGGTCCACGTTCACTGTCCAACGGCAGGAGCATCCTCTCGCTCACCTTCCCAGTGGCCACGGGACATCGAGGTCCTTCACTGTCCCAGTCAGTCGTGACAACTAGTATACTGGCATATCGCTTTGTGTGCGTGTCACGGGAATTTTAAGACTGTGCCATTTCTTGGCACAATTAAAAAGCCTATGTAGCCAAAGAAAGCAGCCGGACGCTTGCTGTGATGTGACATTTCTGCTGAAAGTTCAGATGGCAGTGACTGCACCCGGTGCCTCACAACACTGGCCCGTGGGCAGGGGGAGGCACCCGTGTGAGCCTGCGGAGCCAGGCTCGGTGGTTAACCGTTGCGTCCTGGGGTTGCTAGTTGCCCTATCTGACTGCACTCCCTTGTCGGTGAAAAGTGAGGGCACGCACGTCCAGCGCACAGGTTTGTGGTGAGGTTTACACGAAGCCGTCTGTGTGGACGGGCCCAATCAGTGTTCCCGTTAGTGTTTCCCTTCTTAACCGAGTATCTGGAACGTACAAGCCTTTCTCTGAGGAGGGTGATGAGGTTACTGGGAACATGCAGGATTTGGTCAGCATGGCCTGAGACACAGGGCAGCATGAATTCGAGGCATGCCTGGCAACGTTTACTTTAGTAACTAGCTGTGATGTCCCCCTGCTGTCATCTCATCGGTCCTGCGTGTGTGTCCCTTGGGTCATCGGCACCACGGAGCCCAATCATTCTGCTGCGATGGTGCAGCTGCTGAACTCTGCATTCCAGCAAAGAAACTTTGAAACATTTAGCTGGTATTTCCCGCGTGTTACAATTTTATCACATCATTCTGCTGTAATGTTTCCAAGGGTTACATTTACTTTTATTTCTTATAGGCTGAGGTGTCAGCAATCCAATGTTACCCATGCAGAATGTCCACACTGTGTGATTTACACATGAGGGCAGGATTTGCGAAGAGGCTTTACTAGATACCTCCTTTGAGAGGATTTTCATAAATGCCACAGCTGCTTCACATGGCTAAGCCTGGAGGCAGAATTCCTAGGCATTGAAATAAATCTGTAATTTTATAATACATGTTAATAAGTGTTATTGCTACATGAAAGTTCATAATACCAGAAGAAATTGACTCCAGGTCAGAATTACCTTAAAGTTTAATTAATGCTGGGTTTCTTTGTAGAAGGTCATGGTTTAAAGCTACTTGAGGCTAATCTAAATGGTGACCTATTTGTGCAACTTGAAATCACCAAGCAGATTTAATACTGCTGAGCTAGATTACCATCCTAAATACACTGGCCTGTTATAAAACTCTTCACGATACTTTCAAGACGTTTGCAGTAGTGAGGAAAAGGCAGGAAATTCGTGCATGATGTTGAAATGGTTAAAACCACAATATCTAAGTTTCCACTGTAAATGCCGAAAGAAGCCTTGGGGAACTCAGTCCAGAATTGGCTGGGAGTATCCTGCCTGCGATCACCCAGGTGCTTTGGTTCACAAGAGGGAGCGTGCTGTTCCATGTCCTGCATTAGACAGTCCACCTGCTGTATACACCCAGCTCCAATTTAAAGATTTAAAAGGCCTGAAGGGATAGTGTTGGAAATATTAGCCAAAATACGTATTGCAAGAGGTCTTTGATTTTTTTTTTTTTTCCTTCTGGGCAAATGGAGATTACTGCACGATGTTTAGAAGCAATCTTGACTTAGTATACGCATCACAGTGTGTAGCGGCCCCAGGGGGGTTCCCTTTTCACTCTCTTGTTGTTTATTCTGCGTGGCTTCCCTGGGCAACCCAGGATAGAGAGGAATATCAAAAAATAAATAAATAAGTGAGCGAGTGAAACAGGCAGCCTGGCATCGGTGGGCCTGAGAGTACATCTTTGATGTTGTGCTGGGCATGTGCCGTCCTGAAGTGACACTTTGGTGGTCTCCAGGCGTCGCCACCTTTTGCCAGGAAGTCGATCTTTCAGGAGGGAGGGCGGAGTAGATTGTATTTCAAGAACACTGCTTGTTATAATATGCCCTGGTCGTTTTAGAACCATGGGCGGTTTTGACACTTTTGAATAAAGTGCTTCAGGCGAATAGAAAGGCCATGAAATGGAATAAAAGGATCATAAATTGAGATGGAAAGGGCCTCTTTTCTCTAGTTTGGCTGGCGTTGCTGCACTTGGTTTGTAGCAGCTCCTGCAAGTGCCGGCCCCGGCTGCCTATTCTTTTGAAGCCAATCTGTGTTTATTTTGGTCTTAAGTATTGTTCCACATACTACCCAGTAAGCAGAAAGTTAGGAAATTCCTCTGGGGAGGAAGGGATTAGAGTTCCCCCTAGGAAATCGACCTTTCCAGGTCCTCGGAATTTACACTGCCTTCATTTGTGACTTAGTCTTTATAGATCAGGGTGAGTCCAAAGGCTTTTCCTTCCCCCATATAATAACTTTGGGGAATATGCTTTCAGCCTATAATCTGTCATTGGGTTGCTTACCTCTTTCTGGGAGTCAGGGGGGCTGGTATGGGGTAGGGACCTTACCAGGCGTGTTAAGTATTTGATGATCCAAATGGCCGGATAGATTTACAGTTTCTCTTTTTTACTCTCCGAAGGTCAATCCAGAACTGATAGACTTTGACAGTATGTGGAATGATCCACATATGTCTTAACGCTTCCATTTTCCTGAGAGATTTTTACAGCTTTGTAATAAACCATGCCTCTTAAGAATCTTTTTCTTTTTCTTTTTTTTTTTGTATTCTCTTCAAGTGTATGTCTATGTATTTCACTTTTGAAGGAGGGGGAAACGCTGCTTTGGTTCGGGTTTTTAACACTGAGTGGACCTGAGAAATGGAGGTGGGGCAGAAATAGTGGAATGTGTGTGAGCGCCAACCGGAAAACCCAGCACCTTTTCACTGCAGGGAGTTTTGCAGAACTACCAGCTGTCTTTAACTTTCCCAAGGAGTCGGCCTGAGCGGCACTCGGCCTGTGGACGGCGTGACCCTGGGGTCCATTCATACTGTCTTTCTCATGGTCGGAACGAACACCTTCTGCTTAGTAACTGTTCTGTGTGTACTTACTGATTGTTGTTTTCCACTTGGAAAAAAAGTGATCCTAAATTTAATAGAATTTCACCATCTTGATGTTTTAATATTTAAATTGATTTGGTCTCTTTTTGTGGTAGAAACCATGCTTTTTAAAAAAATCTTGAAACTATATTGCACTTACTCACGTGTGTCATTAGGGTGCCCAGACGGCACAGCACAGGGCGAAGCAGTGAACAGTTTTCCACAAGCACCGCGTGCCTTCCGGCCTGGTTGCTCCGTCGGCTGAAATCACGTTAGCAAGAGAAGTCCCTGATTCTGCAGTCTGGCATTCTTCTCCCGCTAACACGTGCAGGGTCATTTTTATATTTTATGTTTATAAGTGCATAGAGCTGTGAGTTTCCATTGGAGTTAGGCCAATTCCTTTCAGTTTCAAGGTGAGGAAACTGAGAGGGCATTGTGCAACTACAGAGAATAGTCGTTTTGTCTCACAAGCACGAAACAGTGATTTTTGAGTAACACTGCCTGTGAAGCACTGGACGTCTCGACGTTGGACTACTGAGATGAGACGTGCGTGGCAGAAGCATCAGTTCGGCATAGCCGGTGCTACAGATGTGCTGACGCCCAGCACAGGCAGCGGGTGACTGGTTGCTTACACCCAGAGGGGGGCAGCGTGGGTCGAGGGGGACAGGAGTGGTTTCATGGAGGGGAAGGTTGGAAGCGCATCTGGAAAGATGACCAGGATTTGTCTCCATGGGTCGGTGGGGGGAGCCTTGTTTGGAAGATGAAAGGTAGCGGTGACGTCCAGCCGTGGGGTTGCTGTGTCTGCCCAGGAATGTCCTTGGTCCTGAGCAGCAAGTTTCCGCAAATTGCTTTTTAATGGGAAACGCTATTGAAGAATGTTTAGTTATAGTTATTAGCGTGAAGAATTCCTCTCTCTTCCATCAAATGGGGAGTTGAATGAGTTTCTCCCTTACCTGCCTTCCGCAAAGCTGGTCTGTGAGCATCTGCCTACGCCCAGCCAGGGACAGAGAGCTGCCAAGAAAATTCTGCCTATTGAGCAGGAGTGGCTGGAATTAAACAGACGCCTGTCACCTTCACTGTCACATCGTACTGTAGGGTCATACCTCAAACACAGATGAGTAAGCTTGCTTATGTAGGGGTTGACTCTCTCAGCTCTTTCTCGGTGCCGAGGACTCTATCCTGAAGAAGAGCTGAAGCGTGAATGTCTCGGCATTTCTTTGCATGTCTTTCTGTTTGAAATGACGTTATGTTACAAAATCCTTGCTCTACATTATGATATTTGGAAATGTTACATTATTCATATACAGTACCTATGCTTTTGCATTTAACAACAACTCAAATAAGGGAAGAGCCTGCATTTCCACCATTCAAATTAACCGTATTCACTTGTAGGTGGGTGCAATCTGTAAACAAATTGTTTAGTGTTGGTTGGGTCCAAAACCCAAACCAGCTGTACGTAAATTCAAGATTTATCTAAATCTACTTAAATATAGATTATTTAAATAAGTTCATAGAAAATGTTTCACACCATAGAACAAGAAGCAGTAAAAAAATGAGTCTCAGATCTGGGAAGGATGGTACATTTCTAACCGTAGAAGGAGGAAGAAAACAAATAAAAGATGGACAGATTCAGCCATAATAGTATTAAAATCTAAGAACCATGAAAAAAATTAAGAAAACAACAGATGTTTTTCTTAGTGATTAATATGATTTCTTTTTCAGTACCTTTGACTCTGTTTACATTTTTGCTAAGAGATTTGCATCTGTGTCACAAAAGTTTTAGTAAGCACAAGAAAATGCCCAGGTTCCTCTTTCTGCTGACTCTCTGACCTCTGCACTGGGAAGTACATAACTGTAGGTGAACCACAAAAAGGGATTAACAATGATGACGGAAACATCCAACCCCCAAGTCGCATCCCTTTGTACCTTTTACCTTATGGAAATGGTTCAGAGCTGTAATGCATGAAGTTGGGAGCATTTGTGGTCGAACATAGTTATATTCCAATTGCCGGGTGGCAGTATCCATAGATTTGACCTTAGAGTGACTTTCCTCCATTTAAGTGTTTACAAATCACACAGCAAATTATAGGTATGGCAATTTCTGTTTTGAGATGTTAGCGTTAACCCAGAAGTTGTTACAGATCTAAGCAGAAGCCTTCACAAAGAGGTTTTTATTTTCTGCTTTTCAAGTAGGTTCACGCCCCATGCCATTACAAAGAACAGGTGGATGGAAAGAAGTTCCTTTAAGATTATTGGCTACAGTTACACCCCTTTGCGATTGTGCGGTTAGGGCCCAGCATAAGCTGTTAGACCTTTTGGAAAAGGAACACTCCCTTAATCTGTCCTTCAATATATTTGTCACCCAGAATTTAGCATTTGAAATTTTCTTTTCAGCCAATATGTAAATCAAATAGGTGAACTGAGTTTCACTTTTTTTTTTTTTGCTTGTGAGGACTGGAGTTTCCCAAGAGTATGCTTCCTGAAGTTCCATAATTAGGTAGTTTAAAAAAATTTTGGCTCTGATTGTTAGTTATTAATCCTCTGAGTCTAGATTTCCACTTGGACCTTCATTTGTAATTTATGAGAAATTGTCCGTATTTCTTTTTAAAATCAAGTAACCTAAAATCTTATTACACTTCAAAGAAAGACCTGTTGTTACCTTAACAGGCAATGTGACCTTAAGAGGTACCTTAAAGGGTTAAAATATAATGAGACAGTTGCCAAGGGACTGAGCCTTCAGTCTCCAGGGGCACACAATGAACAAGTGGTGTACCATTTCTTGGTAGGGAGATATTTTACATTACACAAAGATTTTGAACTTGTGATGGATGCCTGGAATTTGGGGGATTGCAGGAACTCTCTCTGTTCCTGAGGAGTCGATCCTTTTCGTTGAGAAAGGAGGCACCACACCCAAAGGAGAGACAGGTGTTGGTGTCACGCGAGGGTGGCCCGTTTTCTTGGGTGCTTTCCTGCTCTCAGGGAACTTCTGGTCTCACACCACTCCACCGACGTCCCGTGGTGCGGTGTCTCTGTTCGGCCAGAGGACTTTGGAGAGGACTGACGCTGGGCTGAAGGAGACGGTTGTGTGTTTCTGACTCATGGAATCATAATATTTATTTATACTTTTCTAAAACCTCCCTAGTTTTTATAGCTGGAATTTTTTTTGCCGCCGGAACAAATGGGTGGAACTCCCCAGTATGGCTGCCCGGAGACCAATAAAAATCATTTGTGCTGTTGCTACTGGATGAGATGATAAACATTCATTAAATGAATTCATTACGCACTCACTGCGTGCCAGACACCATTCTAAGTTCTGGGTGAATAGCAGTGAACGAGAACCAAAAACCTCTGTCCTCACGCACTTCCCACTGGGGCTGGGGAGGCAGAGGAGCAAAAGGAGTGAGTCGAAACAGCATGGTAGACACCCATGACGAGTGGCTGGAGGAGAGCAGGAAGGCGGGAACGGAGCACTGCCGGCGTGTAGGGTTCACCGGAGCCGCCCAGGAAGGCCTCCCTGAGACGGTTATGACATTCAGGCCGTGCCGACAGCCGGCAGCAGCCTGTCCCAGATGAAGAAAAGGACCAGGGCGGGGCCCTGAGGTCCAGGCGTGCCAGAGCATGGCGAGAACAGTGGAGGGACATGTGGCCGAAATGGGCGCCCCAGGATGAGATGCATGGACCCTGAAGGCAGAACAATCGTGAGAGTGGGCAGGGCATGGAGGGCCACTGTGGGAACCTGGGGGCGGAAGGCCCCAGCAGTGTTTTGAGTGCCGAGATCCCATTGCGGCTCCTGGGCCAAGACTGCGCCGCAGGGGTGGGGGCCATCAGAGTAGTACGTGTCACCTGAGGGGTGGCCGAGCTGGACTGTGCTGCTGTCCCCTCCACAGGCTTATTCTCCCCAACAGGAGGGTCAGTCGTGATTTTTGTCAGGAGGGTGTCTAACCTAGGATTGTGCTTCGGCTGTCACCCTAAGGACTGGCACTGCCATTTCCACGTGGCAGTGCCTAGAAAATGAGAAGCTTTTATTCCCTCAAGTGAGTGTTCCTTCAAGATGCTCTCTGCTGCCTGTGTCGTGCCAGGACGTGGGCGGATTTATTTTTGCAGTTTTGCCAGGGAGTCTGCTTCTGACTTGCAGATTGCATTTATTATAAGGCATATTGTCCATTGATGAATAATGTGTGGGCTACAAAGCAGATACACAGCTTTTAAAATAGCTCATTTATCCTGCAGGCCTCACCCCCAGGGAGAGGTGGGCCCTTCAGAAGTGGTGTCCAGGGATGGGTGTTTTGCATCTGTTTTCCCCAGTTTCTGAGGCCATTGTTTTGTCCTCTGTCTGGTTCATCCTGTTTCCATGATGGGCCAAAGACTCGAAGGAGACAGGCACAGCCTCAGCTCATGGAGACCTGAGCTGGGGAGAGAATTTTCGGGTTGCTGCTAAGGCAATAGTTGCTCCTTTGACTCAGCTGCTGAAAATGTCCCTTATATCGTGAGTTGAAATTCCAGATTTCCTGCTTCTGCACCGAAGTCGTGCAAGGCATCAACGTGGCCATGGCCAGCTCATCCTTGTCTCTTTGAACTGACGGACGAAGGCTTGCACAGAGGTTCTGGGTTTGAAGGAGCGGAGAGAGTCCTCCTCAGAGAGTGGCACATTCCAGGCAAGGGAGCACTCCTGGGAACATTGCCTCTGTCTCAGCCTTGAAAGGGTCATGGGCAGGGTACAGCTCCCAGTGGCTCAGAGCCACCTCCCTGGCAGAGTCCAGCCCTGCAATCCGAGCTGTCATTGCTCTCAGAAACCTCCCTGCAGATGGCTTTTCCTTTTGAGCAGGTTTCTTATTTTGCCTAATATGTTGCAATCTTCACTCGGTGGCCAGGTGGCATCTGTTGGAATGCTGGTGTGCTGACGCCAAGCAAAACAGATGCAGGAAGATTTGGCTGGAGTTGGGGGATAAAGATGGGGAGGCAACAGAGGGTGGGGAACCAGAGGGTGGGTCCTGGGTGGGATTAAACAGTAGTTATCTATAGAACGGAGGTCTGAGCTTCAATATCATTGCTTTACCACTCTCGGAAAATCATCCCAGGCTCATGGCAGTGTTCCCAAGCCCATTGAATGCCTCCTTCTCGTTCCCATCCAGCATGCAGAAGGGGGTTTAAATGGTTCCGTGCAGCAGAAAGAATGAAGTAGTAGTAACCTTCTGCCCAGGCAAGCCACACTGGTCATCAGATTTTTTATTTTATTTTAATGTATTGCTATTTCTGCCTCTTACTCGGTTGACTTTTAATGGAATAGAATCTGCCAAGGATAGCGCAGACTGAATAAAAAGAATTTCACTGGCTCTGATTTTCCAGCTCACTAAAGGAACCTGAGGCCAGGAAGGGATTGACTGATGGTGGGGGTGGGGGAGCATGGTGCCCAGGTGGTACCCAGAGGCTCCTGCTGTGACAGCCAGTTTAGGAAGTTAATGCTGATGACAACCTACATCTCGATTTGGTCAATAACCATTACTGTCAATACTGATTTAGTGGACTTATTCTCTACGTTCTTCCCTCATCACCCCAAAATACACGTTTTGTTTACCCTGTGGCTTTTGCTGGAGGTGGGGCTGCCTTTTGTGGCTTAGTGGCCCACAGAAATAGATTTCCATGCAAGTGAGTCTGCACAATGCCGATGCTTTCAGAGCTACAGAGTTGTTCCAATTGAATATTCGCAGTGTGTATGGAAAAAAGCTTGTGTTCCAAAATAGCTTAGAAATGAAAGGAATAGTTTTCTGCTCAGTTTCCAGCTGCAGGGAGTACCTGAAAGTGGGCTTCTGATTCTTGACGGGCAAGACCGGTCTGTCCTCTTACATCTTATGCACAAATAGCATCTTTCTCCAGTTAAGTAAAGTATCTTCCTTCCGTAAATATTACCTGAGTGCATTTTTGTGGCTTTTGAAAACTGCTGCTTGAAAGTGTTGACCAATTGTCAAATTTCCAGGCATTTCAAAGACCTGGTAATAGGTGGTTCCTTCCTGAGAGTGTTAAAAACAAAATAGTAAAAATGCAAAGGACCGAAAAGGTTACCTGAGCCAGCATCTCATTTTTTAAGCAGCAAGGCGCAGTGGGCTTGTTCCAGAGCACACAGGAAGAGGTAGCAGAGCTCGGCTAGCGAGTGCCCAGATGCCCAAACCACTGTCTGCACCAGCCCAGCACAGGGGAGTAGGGAACTGCAGGCAGGCGTTCCTCCTTACACTGCAGGCACACCTCCTTTTATTGTATGCACTGTACCTGTGGCTCACAGGTGTGTGGGGTTCTCCCCCACTGAATGGAAGGCAACCCCCCGCGCCCCCCCCACTAAGCAAAAGGATGACCATTCCCTTCATTGTGATGGCCTGGAACCAACCCCGCAGTGTCTCCATGGTATGCCTGTGATAGCCAGTCCTTGGCCACGTGGAGTCTTGCACGCAAACTGCCCAAAGATAGTTCCCACTCCTCTGTTGCTCTCTTTCCTGCCTTCTTAGAAGCGTATCTCGAACACTGTTTTTTGACTCCGTGTTACGTTACCTTCCTAGCTGTGACTTGGATAATCTGGTCATTCTTTGTGTAAGTAAATATTTATTAATGATGCCATCTAGGACGGATACGACATATAATACACTTTCCTTCATCGTCATGGTTCTCAGGACACCTGTGACCTTTGAGACATTTGCTGCATGTTTTGATTTCTCGTTCCTCTTGCTAATCTCGTGACCACTTCTCGTGGCTCTCCGTGGAGGAGCTGGCCATCCTCTTGCACTTGGCTGCTTCTGATCTGCTAAGGACTGAGAAGGTGTTTGGGTAGATTTGTCAGGATCCTGTCTAAAGTGAGAATACCTGGGCTGAGAGTGAGGATTCGGGTTGTTCTTTCTGGATAAAGTGTGTGTGGTCTTTATCCCTTTGCTTCTTACACTTTTCTTTGTCCTCTTGAAGCACGTCTGGAATCCGATAGATTATTACGCAATTTAAGAATTCAGTGGGATAATATACACCGGCTGTTTAGATGGTTCCTGGCACCTATTAGTGATTAATAAATGTTAGCTCTTTTATTATCGTTCCCTCTGAAGGAGAAGGTGTAAATTCTTCACAGATGTCTAGGGGTGGGATACGCAGCCGATCTGCCAGCTGAACTTGTATTGGCAAATGCATTTTTAGCTTCTCTTAATTTGTTACTGCTATCTGGGTTTTGTCCTTAGCCTTTTAGGGTTAATGAATTTTCTACTGTACCACATGGAAGAACCATGGGGGGAAAATCAATAAATAGTATTCTTTAAAAAGATTTTATGATTCGCTAGACTACCAGGTGTCAGCAACTTTTATTTTTAGGACTTTAAAGGCTTTGGTGGTTTATTGTGTTTTCCAAAGGCCAAACCAAGATCACTTTTTGAATTTTCTTTTCTTTCTCTCCCTGAATGTATTTCTGAAGAAGTTCTTTCTGTTTTTAATTAAACCCAAACAGAGTTTTAGAATTTAAATGTTACCCTTTAGATCTCCGTAAATCATGTGAACCAAACTATAAACAGAGATGTGCGGTCGATTATACGGCAGATCAGCTCATCAATAGTGATGTAATTGCACATGTGAACTCTGCGTTTTGCTTGCTGAGTGAGTGGGATATAACAACGTAGGAATTGAGTGTCTAGTTTCTCTCATTAATGACCATGTTTGCTTGATAATAATTATACTGAAATGACTATTTTTCTTTGTGTTTATTTTTTCCACTTCACACTTAATGTGCTTCTCTCTAATCTCTGAATTTCAGTCTTCTATTAATAAAGTGTGCGTAAAGAATTAGTTGCTAATTTCGGATGTGCTTGAAATGTGACTGCCAGCAAATTAGAACTTCAGACCAGGACCACAGTCCGCTGTGCACTGGGTATCACCTCTGGTGTGAGAGAAAAATTCCAAACTCATGAAAAATATAAAAACTCCATTACTTCTCACTTTTTTCATATATTAGATTCTCCTTATACACTTTGAAAATACTTAAAATGTTATGGAAGATCATGGATACTTTTTCTTTCCAGATTTTTTTTTACTTGCCTGAAGATTCTTACAGTATTAAATTTATTAGTGATTAGAGACTCAAAAACAAATTCTTACTGATTACGTAGTAAATACAAAGAAATATTAATTCCTCACCCCAGGCAGTAGGTATTAGCTGTGAAATGAGCTTCAGGTCGATGGTAAAATTGGCAGGAAATTAGTGTTTGATTCGGCCTCTCCCCCATTTAATGAAAACAATAAATTAAATGCAGAGAGGTTCTGTGATTTATTTGCTGTCGCCACACGTGAAGTCAAGGACAAGTGACCCTTCTGAATTTCCTTTTCATCTGAGTTCTGCTCTAGAGAGGCGTGTATTAAACAAGAGACATGGCCACGCTCTTGGAAGGCCATGTCCCAGCTACTGGAGTTAACATGAGCAGTGAAAAGATACTGATACTTTGAGATGCGAATGTGTGCATGTTTTTGTAAGTATGCCAAAGGAAGTAAATGGGAAGCTGAGACAGAAGAAAGAAAATAATAGGGAGGCCTGCTCGAAGAAGGGTGATCAGGACACACCCCTCTCAAGACTGACTGTAAGCAAAGGCCTCGTGTGTGAGAGGGAACAGTGTGAGCCGTGTGGGTGGAAGGGCAGTCCAGGCAGAGGGGGCTGTGCGCACGGAGGTGTGAGAAGGGTTGGGTGTGTTGGAGGGACTGAAACTGTGAGGCTGGAGCGTGGTGAGTAAAGGGATCAGTGTCCACGAGGACTTGAAAGACGTGCAGGTGGCCCTGGATTATTCACACCACAGAGTGTGTCCACCTAATTGTTAACGAACATGGAGGCAGCTGAGTGGATAAAAAATCTTGAATTAACTCAGTGTCTTTGCAGCCTGAGAGAATGAAGGTAGGGATCTTAAAAAGTATAAATCATCTGAATTTCTAAGGAAAAATAAGCATTAGTGTCCAGTGTCACCTTTCAGATTTTAGAAGGGGCCCTTGCTCTCAGAAACGGTAGGGAGGCACTGTCTATTTCCTCTGCACCATCTGCTCCGTGCACTTTGCCTCCAGTCGATAGGACAGAGATGGCGCAGGCAGGAGTGTGCGTGAGGTGTGAAGGTTTCTGGACGTGTCTTTACATTCCACCTTTAACACAATTGGCGGAGAAGTTTCAGCTGTTTTTGTCTGGTTCTTGTTCATTTGCCGGGCATGACTGATTGTGTCCAGTACGCACACACGGTGCAGCGGCCGACAACTGGGTGTCGAGGATAAGGCTTTGTGCCCACATAACAAGTTCGGCAAATGTACTCTTATCCTTTTGGTGAGCTGGAACTCATAAGGTGCCAAATTTGGGTCCAACTTCAGACCCAAATGGTGCGCTGTGTGGCCCTCCGTGCAGTGTGCCAGTCTGGCCCTGCGGCCATAGTTAGAGTTTATATCGGCTTAGGCTTCGTCAGGTAAGCATGAGAAGACGGTGGCAGACGTTTTGTCACTCCCCGTCATGGGGTAGAGTGTAGTTCCCCTCCCCTCGCATCGGGGCCAGCCAGCAAATGCCTCGGCAGTGATGCTGAGCTAGTCCTACACTTAGCCTTTAAGGACCCTTGCCTCCGCTTCCTGCCACGTAAAGAAGCTCAGATTAGCCACACAGAGAGAAGTCCCAGCAGCCTGGCCAGGCCGTCCAAAGCTCCAGACGGGTAAGTGAGGCCTTGGCCAGTTCAGCCCCAGTCGCCATCCGATCACAGCACTGTAGACCCCAGGTTGCCTGGCCAAGGTACAGACTCCCGAAGACAGTCGGCAGCTGTTGTCGTTTGAAGACCCCAAGTTGTGAAGTGGTTTGTTAGCGACAGATAACCAGAAGAGACAGATTACATTCCTGGGGCATGCGAACTTTGCTCATTGCACCGAGCCGCCGCTGTAGGTAAGCCTGGCGGAGTGCCGGGACAGCTGTCCCGGAGGCTGGAGGCGGCTTGCTGCTGCGCTGGGGCGGGTGCGGGCAGACCAAGTAACGGTTCGGGGAGCCACGTGGCTTAGACAGCTGAGACACAACTGCAGCAGCCCAAATGAGTAGAAAGAGTGGGTGTTTCAACTTTAAGGAAAAAGACAGGTCGTTTATGGAAACATATCATATTCTCAGAAGTTGCAGAGAGAGAAGCATTCTTGGGCCCGGTCTGCACCAAGAATCCAGTTCTTTGTTAAAATCTGGCTTCATAGGTGAGTCGTGGAGGACTCCTTCCAAATAATAAAGAGTGCTTTAATATAAAATGATCATCTTAGTTTTCTTCTCTCTCAAGTGCCAGTGAGTTTCCGTTTCACTAACGTTTCACTTATTGCGGCCCGTAGGCCTTTGTAGCCACAGCATTGATGAAGTGTTTTTTCCACGTAGCAGGTGGTCAGTAAGTGGGATCAATTTAGTTTGCATAGTAATCTGATTCATGTTACATATGATTTAACTAAGGTTGCTCCAAAGCAAAACCTATCACTGTGTTTAAAATCACAACAAATCAGGCACAAATCATGCTTACATACTCACATGGAGTTTCTCTACCACGTGATGAACCACCGACACACAAAGCTCAGAACAAAAGCAATTTGGTTTGACAGGCGAAGAATCTCCTGTTTCTCGAGTAACTGGCAGAGATACACAGCTCAGGCAATACTCCTGAGCCCAAAGGTGTGTGACGCCCTCGGCAGTTAGGGTGCCCTGTCTCCTTCTGGAGGGAACCTCAGTCTGGCAGCTGTGACCCTAACCCTCCTTTTGCCATGGTCTCGATGAGTTACCTCCACGTCCTGGGAGCTGCTGCTGGCACCAGCCTCCCTGTAGCTGCGGCCCCACCAACCTGGGGGCCACACCCTCGCCGGTTACCTGACCCCAGGAGAAGGGTGGAATGGAGGGGGTTGGAAAGACTGAGAAGGCAGCAACTCGGCCCTGGCTGCACATTAGAATGCCCTGTGGGCAGCCGGTGTCTGCTGGGACAGAGTCTCGGCGTGTCTGTCATCTTCGGTGCCGTGTGGACAGGTGCCAGCAGGAACAACTGGTCGCTTTAAGCCTTGGCCTCTGTTGACACTTTTAAATACTAATGTTTTGTTAAAGATTCTTTTCCAAGTCAATAGCAAGAAAAAAAATGATGCCAGCTTTGTGTCTAGGTTGCATTTGCACTTTTTAAACTAGCCTGCTGGAACGCAGTAGATAAAGCACTCAGTTTCCGGATCTTCTTCTGCCACTGACGGGTTCTGTGACCCTTGGTCACTTAGCTCCTCTGAGTCCATTTCCTGATTTGTAATGCGTCAGTATTTCTGTAAGGAATAAATGAAATGCTAACTTCATTTGAATCCTAATGTGTTTCACAAATGTGGTTATTTATTAATAATAATAAAATGCTTACCAGAAAAGGTGAATACATAGTTTCTTTTTTTCCCCTAAGACAACTTGAGAAGGATTTTAGACTTAAGCAATTAAGAAAGCCACATGGCGCAGTTAACGAAGTCTCTGATTTGAACTGTGCGTATGGGTGAGCCTGCGCATACAATTATTGGAATGTGTTCCGTGTCCATGGTTACGATCTTGGAAACAGTGGTGCCAAGGCTTCTGGTCGAGTAGACCGTGCCCCGCTGCTGATCAAACATTTCTGTGTGCAGAGACTTTGTTCTTTCCCTGGGGAGTATTTATTTCAGAGTGCCAGGCTCCAGGCTGGCAGTGCCAGACATGCAGCCAGGTCAGGATGGGGACTTGCGGCAGGCGGCAGGTCTCAGTAAGAGCTCTTGAGAGGGAGAAGGAAGGGGGTGAGGCTGTGGAAGGGGAAGCATGCTAGCCTGGGCTTCTGCACCCATGTTGCCCTGGGGGCTCCAACCTGAATACTGTTATCACGTGGGTCCCTCCTAGAAGCCGGTGGGTGGGGGGGAGGAGAAGCATTAAGAACAGGAAAGAAAAAAAAATGCTTTGGTGCAAATATAAAGCAGCAAATTAGACCCAGGATGTTAATTCTCGAGTAGGCCCTGAGGCATCAGAGAAAGGCAAGCTGTAGCATGAACATCGGGGCTCAGTTTCTCCAAGGGGGGGTGGTGGCTCCGCGGTGTATTCCCGGAAGTGTCGGACTGGTCAGGTTGGTTAGGGGGAGCCTGGGAGCCATGAAAACAAACGTGGTGTCTGGGCATCTTGTGGTGTGGTGGGCCTTGGCCTGTAACTGTGACAGGTCAGTCCCTCTCCAATAGGTTGTCGCTAGGTATGAACCGCTGGCCTGGTTGCTGGTGGCATTTGCACCTTTGGTTTGTTTCTCAGCGGGTACGAAGGGAGTCATTAAAACCCAGGGTTTTCGACTGGCCGCACGTCCTAGCCAGCCTAGTGATCCTGTCGCGCCTCCGGCCAAGACCTCACCAAAATGCCGTCTCAAATGGAACACGCCATGGAAACGATGATGTTCACGTTTCACAAATTTGCTGGGGATAAAGGCTACTTAACAAAGGAGGACCTGAGAGTGCTCATGGAAAAGGAGTTCCCTGGATTTTTGGAAAATCAAAAAGACCCTCTGGCCGTAGACAAAATAATGAAAGACCTGGACCAGTGCCGAGATGGCCGAGTGGGCTTCCAGAGCTTCTTCTCGCTAATCGCTGGGCTCACCATCGCCTGCAATGACTATTTTGTAGCACACATGAAGCAGAAGGGAAAGAAGTAGGCAGCTGAGCAGCTACTTCCTCCTTGAGAAAGAGATCTCCCAATGGGTCGCTTAAGGAATCTCTGCCCCACAGCTTCCCCCTGTATGAGGATTTCATGAGCAGACTGGGACCCTTAGAAAATGTACAAATAAAATCCCACCCCCCATTTGACAAGAGAAAGAAAAGCCAGTTAAAGCCAGATAAGCTTTTGATTTTTATATTGCTTGCATCCTCTTGCCCTCAATAAACAAATTTCTTTTTTAATTAAAAAAACAAACAAACAGGGTTTTCAAACGTCGTTCTAAGGCTGCTTCTAAGTCTCGGCAACCATCCACGTGAATTTTGTTTTTATTACTTTTAATCTTTATCAACCATGAAGACAGGAATCATGAATTTAAACATAAAATGTATAATGATAAAATATGAGTGAGTCTGTTTTATATTTGGAGAGTCTATATATGCTATTTGAAATACATCGGCAGAGTCTGTTAGCTTATTTTTAACTACTTCTAAGTTACTGTAATAACTTGTTGAATTGGCTCGGTAGGTCATGGTCAAAACCTTCAGTAGCAGCCCACGTGACCCCAGTGCAGGTACTCCACAGTCCACTCTGAGAAACCATCGTCTAAGAGATGTTGAAAGATGCCTCCTAAAAACTGACAACCCCAGAAATAATTTCTCCCTAGCACAGTTATTTTCAGCTGCAATGTCATTGTTTGAGAAGCATCAAAGAGGCCTTCTTTTTTAGTGACAAAAAGAACGTTGAAGTGTGTTCATTATCCTGTCTAGCTCTTTAATAGCCTTGAACCTCAGATGGGCCTGAGAAATTCAGAGGCTTTCTCTCAACTGGGAACCTGTATATTTCATAACTAACAGTGTCTAATGCAGTTTGTTCTTGAGTTCGGGGTGCGGCCTCTCAGGATAGCCAAAGCCATTTGAAGACCATCACCTTTGGAAGCACTTTACACTCTTTTTCCACATCCATCCAGTGGCCAAGCCCTTCCCATTCTGCCTCTTGCCCAGGCCCCTCCCCCCTTGTCCCCCCACTGGTGCCATGGCCACCTTCTCACCCAGGGCATAGTGTCCTCCCTGGTTAGTCTCCGCACCACGTGCAGCCTGGCTCCTGCAGTGCATTGCCCGCACTGGCCACAGAAGTGTGCTCTCCTGAGCTGCAGATCTTATCGACGCATATTCTGCTGAAACCCCAGGTGGTGGTCTGTTCCCACTAGGATAAACCTTCTTGCACGTGAGGCCTGCTGGGTCCCTGGGCTCCACCCCACAGACACCCCCAGAGGCAGTGAGCTTCTCCTCACCTTTGTTCTCCACAGCCCTCTGTTTAGGGTGCACCCCCCTTTCTGTCCCTTGTGAACAGGTCTGTTTATTCCCTCACTCCTGCCTCCACCACTGCCCCTCTGTGTTTGCAAGTCTGTCTGCTCGCAAACCAGGCTGAAAATTTTAAGTCCGAAGACACTGTCAGAGTGAAAGCTGCTCACACAGTGATTATGTGGCTTCTCTTACTTTGAAGTTTTTTATGAGTTAAGGTGAAGGGAGGCCAAGGTGACGGGAGGCCAAGAGGACAGCCCCTGCCCTCAGAGAGCTTCCAGTCTAGCGAGGGAGGCAGGTCCGCCCAGAGGAAGATGCTGAATGAAAGCTATGGATTCTCCCAAGGCAGGAAGCCGGAAGGCTGAAAGGAAGGAGGTGCAAATGGGGCCTTGAAGAACGCTTGGGATTTCGACACACAGAAGGGGCATTTCTAGCATGAGTGCTCAGAGACGCGAAAATCTACCCCCAGCCCCTACCGGGGCAAATAGGCCCGTGTTGGAGGGTTAGGTGCCTGGTTGAGCAGAGAGGACGTGGGGCTGGAGGAGCAGGTCGAAGCAGCTATGTAGGTGGTGATTCCCTCGGATATCAGTAGGAATTGTGGGTCAGTGCAAGGGCCGGGGGAACCTCTGGCCATTTGAGGACTGGGGTTTTGCGTTGTTGACTGTTTGATTGGACAAGATTTGCTACGTGCTCTAAAATCGCCAGTCGGCAGGCTTTTTCCTATAAAGGACAAGGCAGTAAACGTGTGAGGCCTCTGGAGTTTGTTCAGAACAGACTGCGTTACTCACTGTCGTGAAATGCACAGGTTTTGAGTGGAGGGAAGGCCTTTGCATTTCTTGGTCTCTGCTGTAAGCCAGGCTAAGTGTTCTTGGCAGGTTCCGCCCCCTCCACCCCTGAGCGTGCTCTGCGAACAGGACTCCTTCTCCGATTTAGAATCTGCAGTGTCCTGGGGGGCCTGTGGGCGTGTTTCAAAGTAGCATGCCTGTGTGTGTACATGTACTATCTGCCTGTTCTCGTGTGTACTGGAGAGAGGACCCGTGGGCTGGCCTGGCTGGGAAAGCTATCTCAGTAGGGGCCGCGGGGAGGGTGCCCTGGAGAGAACAGAGGAGGGGCTCCAGGGTTAGCAGTTTGATTAGAATAGACAAAGAAAGGCTGGTGGGCACTGCAGAGGCAGGATGGGTGAGGGGGCCTGCTGGGGCTAGGGTTTAGGGGGCGTAAACAAGCGTAGGACTGTGGAGGCTGGTGAGTTGGACAGGCTGACTCACTGGAGCCTTTCCAGACCTCGGTGGGTGGGTGCCTGGGAAGGTACCGTGGCAGAGCTGGGGGAAGAGGGAGCAGAAATGAGGGCCGGATCTGAGAACTCACCCTTTTATGTCACTGTAAGTACATTATTATTCTTGCATTCAACCACAATGAACACACGTTCATTTTAGGAAAGCTCCAAAGTAAGGAAACCAGAACTGGTGCAGTCTCATCGCCCGGAAAAATCACCGTGCAATTCCACCTATTTGAGAGGTGGTTAAAAGACACACAGTGGAATTGGGTAAAAGAGTAATAAGAAAATGACTTACTTCATAATTAACTGCCCTTTCCTCCGGTGTGACACTTTCCAGGTTCTGCTATAATTTTAGTTGAGTTTTGTTTTTCAATCTGGAAGGAGTAGTCCGAAGGAAGCGACGAGGCCCCCAGGGGCCTACATTCGGCAGCGTCTCTACGCCTGCCGTGCAGGACGGTGAAACGTGCAGAAGGGCATCGTCTCTGGTGTGAGGCTCTGCCCGCTCCCTGAGGCTCAGCGACACCCTTTCCTCGTGTTTTGCTCTCAGCTTCTGCCTCAAGGTTCCCTTCTTCATATTATAAGGGAATATTACAATTTTATGTGATTGTAATATTACAATTTTATGTAATTGTTCCTCTCCCTAGCTCTCCATGCCTGCCAACAGTGTTAAAGTAAGCAGTGTTTCATAAACAAGGTGATAAAAATTTCCCCTAACCTTTGGAAAATTGTTCTGGAGAAAGAAATACCTCTGCCCCCCACCTTAGTACACTATAACCTACCTATTGGAGCAATTTTAAAATTAAGAAGATCCAGAAATATACTGCCGTATGGCCTAGTGATTTTATTTCTGAAAATATATCAAAAGAAACCCAAAACATTCGAAAGAATATATGCACCCCTTTGTTCATTGCAGCATTATTTAACTGTAGCGAAGATTTGGAAGCAGCCCGAATGCCCATCAGGAGATGAGTGGGTGAGAAACCCGTGGCCCATGTATGCAATGGGGTACTACTTAGCAGTAAGCAAGAAGGAAATCTCACCTTTTGCAACAGCATGGATGGGCCTGGAAGGTATCATGCTAAGTGAAATAAGTTAGCCAGAGAAGGGACATGCCATAATTCATTCCTACGTGGAATCTAATGAACAAAATAAACTAACAAACAAAATAGAAGTAGACTCAGAGAACAGATGACAGCCATCAGAAGGGGGCAGTGCTGGGTGAAAAGGTTAAGCAAAAACCCAAAAACCTCAACTCATAGAAACAGACAACAGTATTGTGATGACCAGAGGGGATGGGGGTGGGGGAGGTAGAAGAGGGTTAAGGGGGATAAATGATGACAATGAGACATGGCTTTGGGTGGTGAACCCACCATACAACATACCGATGATGCGTTACTAGAATTGTACACCTCAAACCTGTATGATTTCATTAGCCAGTGTCACCCCAATACATTCAATAACATTTTCTTAAAAGAAAGATAATGTTTAATCAAAAGGTAAAGTTGGTAGAAGTCTCTATTTTACAATTCTTGTCATGTATCCAAGTGAGCAGTACATAGTTTCTGCTTGCTCATTTTTCCCTCTGTTCATCACATCTCTGAGAACAAGAAATGTTATCTAATCTGGTAAAAAGGCTCGCCCTTGGCTGGTGAATCCAGTTCGGCCACCTCAGGGAGGGGCAGGAACTCTTTCCAAAAAAAAGTACTGAGCTATTTCTCACGATCTTATGCCTCCCATTTATTCATCTATCTGATTTTTAAATGCCACTGAAATGTAAACTCACAAGCAATTTCAGTGAATGTTAGCAATTAATTGCAAATGAAAGGCTTGCAAAATATTATATGCAATGATTGAAATTAAGTAAAAGGTAAGTGAGTACATTTCGAATCAACCCAGCTGATTTAAATAAAAAATGCACACCCACTAAATGGTGGAATTAATGAACAAGTGAACTTTGCTTTGCGGTTTATCTCACTGAGCTGACCTGACTGGGGCTTATCTGTTTTGTTCCCTTGCGGGCTCTGATGCTTTCCGTGGGCAGGGCAAAGTAGCTCAGACTGGAATAACATCCTGTGGTTAGGCCCTTTACTATAGGAGAGCTCATGAAATACTCCCTTTCCAGAACACCTATCAGGGAAGAGAAGCCAGAGGGAATATGGAGAGGAAGAATTCAAAGTAGAGGATTCCTATCTGCATCAGGCGAAGGGGTGCTGCAGGGAGAAATGCAATCTCCATGGATTACGCCATGAAGATTTATTTTCTTGCTCTGGAAACATATCCGGCTTTGTTAGCCAGGGAGCCGTGCCTTTGTGGTCACCAAGAGTCCCCAGGATGATGACAGCTAGTCCCATCACTTCCACCTTCCCTGCCGTGGGGGAAAGGATCATGACAATTGCACATCACTCTTGAGGGCTTCTGCCTAAAAACATCCCTGTCCTGTGCATTTCATTGGCCAAAACAACCCCTGCGCCCATGCCTAATTTTGGATTGGAGAAGTGCAGGTCTCTGGTTGCCTAGGAGAAATGGGATATTTGAGAACAGCCTTATCGACTGCAACGCTACCCCTTTATCTACCTTAGTGGTCACAAAGAGGCTTTGGGGCAATGAACAGCCCTTCCTCTTACAAAGGTCCTTGCAGCCTGGTACCCAGCCAACTACACGCCATACACTTGACTCGTGAGAAGTCCCTTTTGAGAAAGTAGCTCACCTGGCCACTTCACCAGTATTGATGGCTTCGGGTTGAATTGTATCCCCCACCCCAAAAGGTATGTCGAAGTCCACGCCAAGAACATAAAAATGTGACCTTACTTAGACACAGGGTCTTTCCAGACATAGTCAGGTTAGGGTGAGGTTACTTGCGTGGGCCCTAATTCAGTATGCCCGGTGTCTTTATTCTAAAAAGGAAACTTGAACCACCCCCCCACCCAGGAACATGTGAAGATAAAGGCAGAGGTCAGGGTGATACAGCAGACGCTCAGGAGCACAGAGGTGGCCGGCCAGCCACCAGAAGCCAGGGAGAGGCACAAACACACTCCCTCACGGCACTCAGAAAGGACCGACCCTGCGGCACCTCGGTCTTGGATGTCTGGCCTCCAGGACTGTGAAACAACACACTTCTGTTGTTTAAGGTGCTTCACTATGGCAGGCAGCCTCAGCAAACTGATTCAGTAATCCTTATACTTTTTGTTTTTCCTGAGCCTGGCAAGTAGACCTACTGGGGAAATTGAAACAGGGACCACCTTGGGGAAGTTTGTACGAATGTCAGCCAAGAGGATGTCTAATGCTGCTTGCCGAGAGATCGCTCGTGTGATCTTCATGCCTCCACCCCCCTGGAAGTAGCCTTTAGCAAAGATTTCTCACGCCGTCACCTTGGAAGTGGAGAGTAAAGCATATTAGCAGAAAGTCAGCATTAGCAAGAAGAGAAATTTAGGGGACAATTGTAGCAATATGAATAATCTATCTTTATTATACTATTGTAGGTGGTTATCAAGGTAGAAAAGTTTTCGTGGGATAAAAAGCTTTGGGGACAGGAGTGGCCTTTGTCAGCGATGCGGGAAGGGAGCGTGTCTGGGGGCGGAAGTGCTGGTAGTGTCCATCGTGATTATCTCCATTGTCGTGGCAACATCTGGTCTTCTGGGCAGACCACTCTTGCATCATCTTGTCATTCTCTGTAAAGACGGTTTGTCAAATACTTAATTTTACCGCTCTGGAAAGCTTTTATATCATTGATCCTTACCAATTGAACTATTCTGCCAAACCCTACATCTAGCTATTTTGTTTAGCTGTAAACCTCCTTGCCCTCTGTCGCCATGGAGAATGATGCTGGGGACACTGCCCGGCAACCCGTCACTGAACCTACAGGCTCCCTGGTACCTGACTGCTGATCGGCACTGCTGTGTGGCCGGGTGCCAGGCTGTTCCTTCCGAGCCCTGATGACCTGCTGTGCTTTTCTGTGTGTGTGTTGTCTCGGAACATTTTTCTGTTTTCTCTCCCCTCTGTACATACTGTACATCCCATACACGCATACTCTATCCCTTGCACACATGCTAATGTATTTCAGCATCAAGATCTACATTATTTTTTAAATTTGAGTTTAGTTGCTTTAAGCAACAGATTTCTTAATTGCTTCATGCTGGGAAAGGGGGTGTTAAACAATTACCAAGCTAATCTTTTTCCCCAGATGACATTCTCCCCTTCCTCCTGCCTGCGAACCCCAGATTTTGTGTGTTTGTGCAAGCACATGCTTCCGGTGCAGACCCGCAGAACTGCGGTGAATTGGTTTGGTCTCCCGTAAACGGATCCCTCCTGAGAATTGCTGGGAGGCCGGCTCACAGGTGACATGATGCACACGGGGGTGAGTTTGGAAGCGCACAGAATCCACGTGACTTTCACATATTCATGATGCCTGCTTATCCACAGGCTGGGGGCCTGTGAAATTTCACATTTCCAAGTGATGGGATTCTTACTCAAGCCTATAGGTGGTCTAATGGTGCCTTGCCTTTTTTTTTTTTTTTGGTAAGGATTTGTTATTTATTTCTTCATTTTACTGGATCTTTTTTAAAAGGCAAGTTGTATCTGATGATGTTTGCATAGCCATCACCGTAACTGCCTTTCAAAGTTAGTAAATGGAAGTTAGTAAATTCTGGTCTTTATTGTGTAGACATGAGTTATCCTGAAATTGTGTGCTGCCCAAACTTGTTGAAATACTTCATTTGTTCTAACTGAATACTGTAGACTTTCCTTGTAGCCACCAGAGAAGTGAGCATAAAGCTAGGGTGCTTTTTGACAAACTTTCTTAACCAGCACGAAATAGATGCCGAAAGTTGGTTGATCGTTTGCTGAAGAGCGGCGGTGGCAGACCTCAGATTCGTTGGACAAGAGCACTGTAGGCTGGCACAGTTGTCCTGCTTTTGAGACCCCATCGCAAAGCATCTCTTGGTTGTAATGTTGCAAACACTGACTTAAAGATTCAGTGTGACATCCGAAGTGGCGAAACGGTGAACTGCAAGGACCAGTGAGCTAGTTCTTTGTAATTTGGGATCCTCTTTGGTTTTTCTTGCGGCTGGAATGAAAACTGACCCGCAAATGGGTCTACAACATGTGGGTTTTAACAGCCAAACTCAGCAGAAGGACTTGATGGGTGGGCCCTTTCTGCTTCCATCCCTGACGTAATCAGGGACTGGTGACAGAGTTGTTTAGGGTCAGAGCAAGTGAGAAAGAAAATTTAGTTTAGGGATTCTAAAGTCTGCTTTGAGAAATAAGGAGCTTGCTGTCCTCACACTGTTGCAGCATTTACTGGGCATATTGCACTGTTGTTTGGCTCCACGCATTTCTCTTTGCACGACGTAATGGTACCTGTCAGGCATGCGTGTCCATTGCCCTCCCTGCAGAGTCATCCTCTTTGTCTGGGGGAACTTGGACTTCTGCCCTTGAGGGCACTGTGTCGGTCTCCCCTGAGCCTGTGCTCCTGCCTCACGTGTCAGAGGGTGGTTATGTGCTGCGGGTTGTAGAACTTTGTTGTCCACTTTAAGTAGGTGACTCCTTGGTTTTATCATTGACTCGGGTTTCTGTTTTTCCTTCATTTGTTCCCATTGTATAACCAACCCTTGGAGCCACCTGCCTGTTACTCAGCTGCTGTACCCAAGTAGCACTGTGCATGCTCGCAGGTGAAGGTTTACTGCAGATAATAATGGTGTGTCCTCGGGGGCGTTCTTACTTCACCCTAGATGTTTGTCTGAAGAACTGTGGTTTTCCTTTCCTTTTCTTTCTGTGTAAATTCTCACTTTACTTTTATTTTGCTTAGAAATTCTCTAAACTGATCTGGATAGCAACATAGTAATGAAAGCAAAATATGAAACTCAGGCCATTGGGAGGACTGGTTTGGACACAAATGGAATCTGCCTTTAAGCGGCTTACTGCATTTTTCATACAGGAGAAGTTGTTCATGATTTACTACTAGGTAGCATCAAGTATTTCTGAACAAGCCTCCTGTGGGTCTGTCTCTGCCCATGGCTGTAATGGGGTATTAAGTTCAATAAATGGCCTCTGCACTCAAGAAATGCACATGCTGTCTGAAAAGATCAGCAAACCATGCATTAGGTAATCTGGCTTCGTTTTGGGGATTCTGTGAAAAGCAAGGCTGTATATGTGTATACTTCTGTGCTGAAAAACAGTAAAATAAGACATACCCTGGACGTATAATGATGAGAATAAATACTGTTTTTAAAATCCGGTCTGAGCCCTGTTGTTTACTTAAAAACAAATGAAAAAATATTGAAAACCCAAATTATAATAAATTGCCAAAGCTCTGTGCATGGTTGTCCTGGCAGCTGGAGGGTGAGATGTTCTGAGTTTGCACTGATCACTGTTCCCCCTTTCCCATGAGCCTGTGACTGCTTCTTTACAGCCTGATCGTAACAGTTCCCCTGTGATTCGTGGTCACGTGCAGGCGTGTCTTCACCACACGATATCCTTGTGTGGTGGGCCCATTGATTACATTTCCTCCTGTAGTTTCCTTCTCGCTCCTTTCCGGTCTTACGGAAAAGTGCAGAAGCAGCCAGGACAGTCACGTGGAGCTCCATGGGTTACTTTCTGGTTAGCCGAATTTTTACCAGCTTCCGTCCTTACCTCCTCTTCGTCCTGGAGAACAGAGTTTTCAGGTCCATCAGATTGCTTTAGATTTATCTTCATTTCTTCATAATGATTCCTAATAGTGCTTCTTGTTCTTTTCCATCTGATTCTGTACCTCCTGCCATCTCCTCAGCACAGCCGTGATCACAGTCATGTTTTAAGGTGTAGTGGAGTCATTTCGGTGAGCTCAGTGAGCTTTCTTCTCGGAATCCCTAGGCATCGCTCTGTGTTCGTTATTCTGCCTCAATTCTTGAAAGAAGTAATTTTGTAAATGGAAAGGTTGTTTCGAAGATGCCCGGTAACTCACTTGCTGAGGAGCATTCTGTATTGAAGGTGACGGACAATGCATACTTGCTGATCAAATGAAGGAGTTAAACATGCCTGCAGCACTTCATAGAAACACTCAGCTCTGTTGTCATTTCCAGGATAAAATGCCCTTTTATATTATCAAGGTTTTTTATGAGTGCCTAAGTTTTGCCGTGTTACAGGAGTTAATATAAGTTGTTACTCTTGTGCTGAGGCAGCCCGGTCGGTGCGCCTTCCTCTCTAGACGGTGTTCACTGTTCTGAATTGTTGGGTTCGTTTGGACGGTCCTAGTTGACCTGCTTGTTAGGACAGAACTTCACATGGCAGATTTGTGTTCCTGACTACTAGATTTTTCTAACATCTGATAAGTTTGCACACTTTTTAATCAGGTATTTTCCCAAGACCAGGCTCCAGTGCGGCCCTATTGAAACAGGAGGAAGCAGCTAAGAGAGATTACCTGTAGAAGCTGCAGAGTGCACAGGCGACCCTCATGCAGCCACGCAGGGTGCTTCTAGGCTAGTGCAGGTGGGGAAACTGGCTCTCCCAGTCCTAGAACACAGATGTTAAAACCCGTCTTCCTTTTTCCAGTGATCCTTTCTAAGAATCAAATGCTTTTAAATCCAGCTATTTTATGAAAGCAGAATGTGAAAATTAAATATTAGGTGAACTACGTTTCTAGTAGGTTTCCTAAGTGTTATCTTGCTTACACAATAAATACATTATTTGTGAAGGTGCAGTCTCCTCACTTAGGAAAAAACTTCTTTTATAAGTAGCTATACACAATTTCCGTGCCTTAAGCTTTTATCGTTTGTTCACATTTAAGAAATATTGAAGCATCTTGCATGTACACGCACATTCTTACCCATCTGATGTCACCATTTACAGGCAGTCACTTACCACAGGTATATTTAAATTTAGGGTAGTGAAGAATAGAAATTTGATTCACTAAAACTTCACATAGCCAATTTGAAGTTATTTTTGCTGATTTAAGTACATAAAACGGACTCTACAAACACTTGTTAAATACATGCCTGTACAAGTGCTACATTCTACAGAACATGAGGCGATATCGCGCTAGTTCTCAAAGCTTCAATGAGGTGGACGGCGCCCCCAGTAAAGGGGCCATATTTGAGCTGTTAATTTGACACCTGCAAAAATGCGCTGTCCTTTTCTGCAAACTCAATTTTGTATAAAGTATGATACTTTTCTATAAAATACCATGTTATTTTTAACTTGGTTGCATATAGTTTCATCAGAAACTTATGTTAATGGACGTCATCTTAAAGACATCCTATGAAAATAATGAATAAACTCGATGGAATCTCTACTCTCCGTCCTGTTGCCAACCCTGACCCCCAGCCACAAACAGACCACCGCAGCCTGTGTCAGAGCAGAGCCCTGCACCCAGGGGGCTTCATGGAGCAAAGGACAGCCCCAGCAGCTTGGGATATCCAGCCGGGTGCTGATCCACAGCATGCAGCCGTGCTCCCAGGACAGGTCAGTTTGGATGAGCCATTGAATACAAAACACCACTCAGAGCTGTGCTGGTCGTTGCGGCCACCGTGACGAAGGCACGAGCCGCTCCTCAGCGGCATTACCTGCCTTGGAAACTTTCCGTGATTTGAGGGTATCATAGGGGGCCCATGGAGATTGTCCCAGAAGGCCAAGCGCATATGGAACATTTGATTGTTCTGTGACCATAATTGTGTCTGACCTTTTTATTGGCCCAGAATGAGCTACCGCAGGCTCACCCCAACACAGCAGGAGTTTAGTATGCCGATGCTATTTAATGGAAGAAGGAGAGAGCTATTTTAAAACACTGCTTGGTTTAACTGTTTCCCTGGGCAGTTAGTGTTGTCCTCATTTAACTTTATCGAGTACAAATGCTCTGAGCTTAAGGGAGGGTCTGTATGATCAGAAAGGCAGCCCTTGACCCAGCATGAAACTCCAGTCTCATTTGTTTCTGTTCGTCCTCTGCCAAAGAATTCAGACAACTGCATCCTTGACTCACGGACGCAGAGGACAGAGCTTCCGTCAGTGATTGTGTTTAAAAAATGGAGCCAGAAGAAGTTTTTGTAAAAGAAACTCACAAGAAGATGGTAGAATCTGCCACGTCTCTTCAAGCCTGTGCTTCCCAGCCCACAAAGTCCGCTGAGTGCAGTTGTGGTAGGCGTCCTAGAGAGACGTCAGCCCGCGAGGTGACATTTGCCCCTAGGACCATGAGTTCACATCTAAACTACAAGTCATTTGGCACAGATGAAGTTCTGACTTGACAGAGCAGGATGAAACCCCTGTTCATTGTCCTTCCTGTTCTCGGGCTGGCCGTAAACCTTGGATATGTAAATATTTTTGCAAAATGAGATCTAACAGAAGCTCGAATGCGTATTTCCATTTGCTTCCTTATACAGCATCGAACCTGACAGACAGTCGAGTCATCGCGTTGGGGGTTTAATTCTGGCGAGTCTCCTTTTACAAGTTCTGCACCCTCCTGCCTGTGTTTTGCTGGGAAGAACCGCGAGCAAGCTAAGGGCAGAGAGCCCACTTGCTCGTTTTAACACGGATGCGGGGGAAAGTTCTTTTACAGCCATTACAAAAACAGAGAGCGAGAGAAAGGCAAAAATGATCATCGTGGGCCTAGTTCATGCTCCAGATTCGTTGACAGCTGAGCGTGAGCTTCAATATTACAAGGAAATAAGCTTTAAAATCAAATTACAGAAGAACTTTGCTATTTCATGCCTGACTAATTTGCCCACCCAGTAGTTCTCACTGAAATCTTGCTGTTCTTGTACTGACTTTGAGAAAAATTTAATAGCAGGCTGTGAAGAGGGCTCACGTTACTACTCCTGTTTCAAGGTTCATGGTGAAAAATACAGCGAAGTACCTTAAAAATACCATAAACAAGTGAAAGGAACCCAAATCTGTCTGCCAAACTGGGAAAAGAGAGAAAACATCTGTTGAATGACTGGATTCTATTCTTTCTTGTTTGTAATTGTACAGTTTTTTTAATGCATCAAATAGAAACTTGAGTAATTGTGAGTAGTTTCCTAATGTCATGATACATAATAAAATTTTAAAGGGGAGATAAGTAGCAGACAGTTTCCATAATGCTGTGAGGCAGGCTTTAACATGATCTAGTGATAGTTCTATGGCCGAATTTTGTTCTGTAGGGAAAAAAGGGTGAATGATTTAGCTGTAGTATTTTCTAGTTTGCTGGGTTGTCTACTGATATCTTTGGTTTGCTATTTGCAAAATAAGAGAAGTTTTGATTAAATATTGATTTCATTTTCAAAATCCTGTGATAGATACTGGCCGAATACATACCAACAGCACTATTGAGAGTTTTGGGTTTTTGTTTTTTTTTTTTTATATTGAGGCCCTAGTGAAAAATGTGTTATGAACTTTGAACATTCACTGATAACTTCCTCTGCAGTCTAGATAAATATTATCAACTTGCTACCAAAAAACTGAAGGGAAGTATGAGCTTCACGGGGTGTTCGGCTTAGGCACCAGTGTAGATCCGGCTGATCAGTACTCCACCCATCCAGAGGCATGATGGGAAGATCCAGACAGAGGCGAAGGCCTGCACTTAGGCGCCACATCCTGGGCTTACGTAAAGTAATGACGTGAAGCGTTTGCTGTTAATATTTTATTCTGAGAACTTAAGCGTTCCCATTACAGTACCACTAAATTACTCTGCATATTTATCTAGGTTAGCTGTTTGGAAACATGAGTGGATGACCTACAGTGACGAGAGTGTGAGGTCAGTCGTGCGTGTTTGTCCCAGGTCAGCGTGGGAGACTGCGAGTGTTGGCACGTGACTACCTCACGCGTGCAGTAGCGTGGATTCGAGGTTTTTGCTCTGGTAGCATCACTCAGTTGCAGCCCCGACGGTGCCACTGAGCAAGAAGGGGAGAACGAACCGCCTTCTGTCGCAGGCAGTTGCTGATAACACCGGGTGCCCCTGGGTGCACCCTTGGTGCTGATAAAAAGGTCATGTCTGGATAGGAAAAAAGGTGGTGACCCAATGAGCCAAAGCCTGGCATTTATTGAATTCTTAATATTTTGATGACTAGAATCTGCCTTTAAGGTGCCTTTAACATAAGTTTCTGAGCAGAAATGTGCTTTGCACACAGCCCGCACAGAGCATGCCTCTGGAGGTGTAGATGAGTCAGCCGCCCACGCTCACAGGCCCTTCCTCCAGCTCCAGCGGCTGCTGGTGGAGATGGCAGCCAGAGCAGGAGCCAGCAGGAGACGCCTCCAGTAGTGAGGGGAGGGAGCTTCTCCTTGACACTCCACCGCTGCCAAGGATGTATTCCATGCTTTGAGCCCCAGGCAAGAGAATGTCTTCTGTGGGTGTTATATACTTTAGGGTGACCAGTTGTTAAAATCCCTTAAAATCTCTGTGCACTAAGTAAGTGTAAATATCTATACAGCTCTTCCCAAGTTTTCAGATTCCACTTAAATTTACATGATCACGCTCATGAACCTGATGTCTTACCCCGGCTTTGTACACCATTGATGATCATTATTTCCTTTGTAAAGTTAATTGAATAGACTTTCAAGAACTTCATTGGTTAGCTGTCATGTTCCCATGTAACAATTAAAGGTGATGTATTTAACATTCATCCATTTGCACCATTAAAACAAAATCTCCCCAATCACCAGAAAGTTGGTGATTGGACAGATATTTTTTTTATAATTTTTTTAAATGTTTACTGACTTGTTTTTTTTTTTAAGATTTTATTTATTTATTTTTAGAGAGAGAAGGGAGAGAGAGAGAGAAACATCAATGTGTGGTTGCTGGAGGCCATGGCCTGCAACCTAGGCATGTGCCCTGACTGGGAATCGAACCTGCGATGCTTTGGTTCACAGCCTGCGCTCAATCCACTGAGCCACGCCAGACAGGGCATTAGACAGATATTTTGATAAATTAATATTAATAAAACCCACAGATACACATTAGATTCTGGATGCTCGCAGCCTCTTGCATCCTTGGCACAAAGCGTGCACTAAATAAATATTTGTTGAATAAATGAAAAACCAAAGAAATGACTCAGGACCAACCATTTATCATATGGTTTAGTAATCAGGAAGTTCAACTGGGATATACAGTGACCAGATTTCTTTTGCTAATCTTATTAGCACAAAGTACTTCTTGTAAAAATAGATCCATATTCTTTGTTTGGCTGGACAATCTAAAACAGATCCAAACCCATTGTTTGCGGACTTCATCCCTGCCAGATAAAATAGATACTCTTCCTGTCATCTGCGTGAGGCATTGCTGCCGCTGAAATCTCACTCTGGGCAAACCTGAAGCAACAACCAGCACAAAAGCTCGGAGGTTACTCCAAATGTATACAAACAGCACTGGCCAGACCCAGAGCTGCTAGAGCACCTAAAAATAGCCAGGTAATCCCTTATCCTGGTGCATATGACTATAGTGTTTATGTGAAGCAACGTTATTAGAAATGACGTGTGAGAAAAGAATCCCTGCCATGTCTTCTGCGATTTAGAGGGACACAGTATATGAATGTGACTTTGAAGTCCAGGATTAGTGCTGCTGGAATGTGGACCAGAACTGTAGCCCGTTTCTCTCTGGCAAAAAGGAATTACTTATACAGACATACAACATTCTGTCTCATAGAGACTCATCCTCTGCCTACAAAGTAGCACCCTGTTTGTCCCCTGGCTGTCCATTGAGAAACCCACCAGTGACGGTCATTCAAAAGAGAGGTATTATGTTAGGATACCCCACATCTTATTGGCTTAACCCCTCAAAGCTTTATTTGTCATGATACGTGCCAACACAGGTCAGCAGGCATTCTGATCCATGCAGTCACACAGACCAAGACCGACAGAAGTTCGTACAGGAGCTTTTCACGGCCTCAACTCGGAGGTGATGTCATTGCCACCTCTCATCACCTCTTCTCAGAATGCATTGGCCAAGGCTAGTAATATGGCCATGCCTGATTTCCAGGGGCCTAGAGAGTATAGTTTTCCCTGTCTCTGGGAGGAGAGAGAACTACAAAGTAGTTGGAATTTTTATATTAAAATCAGAGCATGTAATACATCCAGCACAGCAGGTTCAGTTTTAAATGAACTGATTTGTTCTGAGCCCTGCGATTAGCTGAGTCTGGTTAATTTTCCCACTGGCCCTACTCACTGGTACACAGCAAATAGATCCGGGCCTGGGCACACCCAGCCTTGGCCCAAGAAAGGCAGCACTAATTTGTGTGTTTGATCTTTTCCAATAAGCTAATCTGATTGATCAATTTTTAAAACTGAACCATAGTTGGGTGAAACTAAGTCAGGACCAGAAATTCACCACTAATAATTAAGTGAAATGGGAATTTTCAGGGATTCTTCTGCCCCAGGGATGCAGTGAACATCTGCCAGCAGCTCACAGTGGCCAAGAGAAAACATATTGTCCTTCCCTCTGTCCCTCAAACTGCAACACCCTCCCCTTCACGTTGCCCCGCACCCACCCACACATCTCTGCTTATTCAGAAACAAGCAGCCAAGTCACCTTCCCTTCCCTGGGATTTAACCAGTTTAAGAAGCTAGATTACGTAGGTAGGCTATTTGGTCACCAGTCATCTGTAACCCTCAAGTGTGAAAAGTAAGACGAAAGAACACAGCTCTGGGGATTCCCAAGAGGCACTCAATTTTCATCTCTGAAAGAGAGGGGGGACCTGAACTCCTAGATACCGACGCGGTCCAGTGCTCACGACAGCGACAGTGGGACCAGTGAACTTGAACTGCAAAAGCACACAGAAAATTAAACAGTATTTTCCCTCTCTGTTCCAAGTGGCCGCCAGGACTGAGATGGACTGACCCGTGTGACTGTCCCCACACGAGTCACAGTCTCTCCTCTCCTCTCTAATCTACTTTGGTTTTGCTCTGCCTGTGGCTCGTATTACTCTGCCTTGTGTTTATAGATATTTCTCTATATGTCTGTCTCCTTTTACAACCTTTTCTCTATGCTCTCACGAGGTTGAGGATTGTTTAATGCTACGTTTTCTCATACTCTTGTTGTGTAGTATAATGCTCTATATGTGATTAAATGCTCATCAAGTATTGAATGAATGAACTTATTGTACATTACCCTTTCGTACAAATAAGTCTACGGAGCGTTGGCTCCCCCATGTTAATAGTCTTTGGGTGCTTGGATTGCATACAGTGGACTTAGTAAATACATGCCCGTGAAATGCTAGTTAGTCTGGGAAGCGAGGTCTTTTGATCCATGGAATATTTGTCTTGAAAACACATGAATTGACACCCTTGCAGTTGTTTACTCTTGTTTATACATTTAGCGTATTGAGAGCCCCAAAGATATTCATATGGCTCTGGGATGGAGTGTACCCCAAGTAATATTTTTTTCTGGAATCATTTTGCTCAGTGTCATTGCATCCAACTGGGTGATGTTTGGGGATTCGAGAGACCAGTGGTTCAGAGAGCCTTGTCAAACAAGACAAGAAAAATTGTGCTTGCCCAGAGCAACACTGATTGATGCCCATGTGATAGGTGCCGTGCATGGATTTGCTCTTCAGTTCAAGGATAATTGCATCTTTGAATTCTTCATTTACCATGGATTGTGTTTCCTAATAAAATTACTCTGTGAGACTGAGATGAGAAATGACCTGTTCTGTTCTTGGCAAAATCAGTGCTGGTTTAGTTAATGCACCAGCCTAGCTGGGTTTTTACTTAAAGAACAAATTGCCTTTCAAATAGTAATAAGCCCCTCTTTGAAACAGCAAGAAGACGTCAACTGTTTCGTATGGGGTCATTATCATATGCTTCAATGTCATGAAAAAGCACAGTAATCTTAGTAACCCGGGTTGCGTCTAGCAGAACCCTTGCTTCTTACGAATGTATCAGCCGTGTGCTAAGATCGGGCAATAATAAACTACTTTTTATTTATGACGTTATTTAAAATTTTAACATAATCGATTGTTGTATTTATTTATTTATTTATTTATTTATTTATTACTGTTGTTCAAGTACAGTTATCTCCATTTTCCCTCCACCACTCCCGCACCCTTGATCCTACCCTCCCCTTTGGCTTTGTCCATATGTCCTTTATACATGTTCCTTGATGACACTTCTCCCTTCTTCCCCCTCCCCTCTGGTTGCTGTCAGTTTGTTCTTTATTTCAATGTCTGGTTATGTTTTGCTTGCTTGTTTGTTTTGTTGATTAGGTTCCGCTTATAGGTGAGGTTATATGGCATTGGTCTTTCACCACCCAGCTTATTTCACTTAGCATAATGTTCTCCAGTTGCATCCCTGCTGTTGTGAAGGGTAGGAGCTTCTTTCTGTCTGCTGCATAGTATTCCATCGTGTAAATGTACCACAGTTTTTTGATCCACTCATTTACTGATGGGCAGTTAGGTTGCTTCTAGCACTTGGCTATTATAAATTGTGCTGCTCTGAACATTGGTGTGCATAGGTTCTTTTGAATTGGTGTTTCAGGGTTCTTAGAATATAATCCCAGTAGTGGAATTGCCAAGTCAAAATGCAGTTCCATTTTTAGTTTTCTGAGGAAATTCCATGCTGTTTTCCACAGTGGCTGCACCCGTCTGCATTCCCACCAACAGTGTACTGGGGTTCCCTTTTCTCCACAACCTCACCAGCACTAGCACTTACTTGTTTATTGATTTGGTTATGATGGCCATTCTGACCGGTGTGAAGTGGTATCTCATCATGGTTTTCATTTGCATCTTTTTTATGGCTAGTGATGCTGAGCATCCTTTCATATGTCTCTGGGCCCTCTGTATGTCCTCCTTGGAGAAGCGTCTGTTCAGGTCCTTTGCCTATTTTTTAACTGGGTTGTTTGTCTTCCTGGAGTGGAGTTGTGTGTGTTCTTTATATATTTTGCAAAACATCTCATTGCTTTATTTTCTCACAATTCTGGAGGGCAGAATTTCAAAATCACCAACTGTAGGACTGAAGTCAGGATGTCAGCAGGGCTGTATCCGCTCTGGAGGCTCCCGGGGAGAGTTTGTCCCTTGTGTGTGTCCTGCGGCTTCTCATGGCTGCTGGCATGCGTTAACTTGTGGCCGCCTCGCTCTAGACTCTGCCTCCATGGTCACATTGCCTCCTCCTCTTCTGTCTCTGTCAAATCTCCTTCCGCATTCCTCTTATCAGCACACCCATGATTTTATTTAGGTCCTACTTAGATAATCTAGAAGACTCTTCCCATCTCGGGCTCCTTAATGTAGTCACACCTGCAAAGATTTCTTTCCATGTAAGGTGACATTTCCAGGTTCCAGGAATTAGGACCTGATATCTTTGTGGGCCATGATTCAGCAAGTCATTTTTCAACACCCGGGGCCAGTTTCAGAGCGAGGTGGAGAGTTCACATTCCGTCCTACAGGGGTCGTTTGACTCTGGCCTTAAATCTAGGGATTATCTCGAACACGCCGTGTGTCCTGCTGTTGCTAAGCACTGGGAGGGATACAAAGACACAGAAACCTGTGCCTGCCCTGAGGCTGCTTGTGGGTTTGCTGGAAGAGAAGACATGTACATGTAAAATGATTCAGAAGAAAACAAGGTCGTGTTAGACCTCGAGAGCCAGAAAGCGGTATCCGCAAGTGATCGTCCGGGCCCTGAGCCCGCGGACTTGGGGGGTGGCTGTGTGCTGGAACGTTCGACCTACCGGAGACTCGGGAGGTGACCCCATCCCATTGTTTTTCTGGCTCTTTTCCCAAGAACTGCTTCCTGCAAGGGCTCCTTCCTGTGTGTCTTGCTCTTTCCGCTTCTACTGTGACGGCACCATCATCCAGTTGTCAGTTTGTCTGTCTTTAATAAAATAGCAGTTCAGACTCTCGGGAGACAATTCAAAGATAATGCCTCCATGCTAACAAATATGGATAAAGTTACTTTCTGTAAATCAGTGAAACAGAATCAGAAATAAAATCAAGGAAACCGTAAACTTACAGTAGGACCAATCTATTACAATATCGTGTTCTGTCACTTTGAATTTATCCTACTATAGTCTGTTCACATGAATGTCCAATATCTTAGTGTAAACGATGGAAATATCCCTCTAAATAGGAAAGTATTGTTTTTCTGTATGTATTCTACGGGAACCTGAATTTCTGTGAGGTACAGCGCGTGGTATTGATGAGAACCCAGGGCTGCGTGATGATCATTTTGTCCCTGGGACCCTGGTTATCCTAACTCAGTCTGCAGTGACAGCATAGGAAGGGGGACACGCCTGGGCTGGAGTCCTGGGTCTGTAACCGCCTGGAGCCTGGCTCTGCTCACTGGGCGACCAGAGCTGGGCCCTCACTTTCCTGGACCGCACTTGTCTCATCTTCAAAACAGGGCTAACGGTAGCGCCTGTCTCGGGGTCATTGGGGTGATTCCAGAAGGTAATGCATATCACGTGTCCAGAACATTGCCTTGATATTTGCCTTTTTCTTCTCCTTCCCCTTTTCTTCTTTAAAAAAAAAAAAATGTCTGTGGGCTGGGTGGAGTGTACTGGCTCGGTTTAACACGCAACCCTTAGTGATCAAACACTGCCTGTCTGGTCCCTTGGACGAGCACATGGTGACCAATTCAGTGTCTTGGGGTGCCATTTCCCCTTGGATATAAACCAAGCTTCTAAATCACTTTGCATATGACGACATCCCCTCGTGTGTTTGTCCCCCGGACTTCTTGAGTCACAGCCCAGCGTGTTTCCTCCGGCGAAGCTCAAGGTGAAGTAAACACCCGGTGAGGCTTCGGACTGCGGCGAATACTGATTTGTGCCACAACTGAAGATTATGTAACCATCATATTTAATGATGATGGTTTGCTTCCAAACATTATCTCTAATCAAATCATGTGAACATTTGCATATACTTTGGCTTAAACCATAATGTACATGTGTGCACGCGCACACACACACCCGTATACATACACACACACCCGTGCGATAAGGTCGAAGAAAGCCGATTGTTGAACAAGTTGGGTCTGATTTGAATAATAACTGTTCTGGCATATAAAATTCTATATTATTGAAGTTCTTACTTGAGTCGCGAGAATAAAAACAAGGTTCCTCCCACACCAAGCTGCTGATTGTCCAGACACTGTGTGATCCTAAATGGTAAGTGATTGGGGAAGGTGGCACATCAGTGTCTTTGTCCAGGTGCCATCTGTTGTCATCACTGCCCTTTGTAAGGAGAGAGGCATAAATGAGGCAGAATAACTGTGATAGATTTCTGGGCTGCTAGACACCAAGATTTTTTTTTGACAGATCAATGCCTCAAAAGAAAAATATAGTATGTGCTAATGAATCAAAATCATTTTTCTGTACCTTTGTATAAGTTGAATGTATTTTGGTTCCCTTCTGAAAATTTAACTCTGAAGGTAGTCTTCTTTACTGTGGCATCAAAATGTCCTAAAATATTCTCCTTGGTGGGGTAGACTGCATTTAACCACACCTGGGCAGCTTCTACAGATATAATTGGGTGATGTTTCATGAACACACAGGTGCGCACTCTCCTCCTATATGGTGGCCCCTCTCAGAGATGGGCTGGGATCCGGGTCACGGAGAGTGCAGGGAGGACTCTGGTGTTACAAGACTTTAAGGGTCTTAGTTAACGCTTCACAGGTTTCCTCAACATGGCATCCAAAGAAGGCTCAAATATGTAATTTATTCTCAAAATGTAGTTAAATGATTCCTTTATGATCTGCCGCATGTCTCCCAACTAGGTCCTAAAGGAACGGGCAAGAATTTGCCAGTGTCTGGGAAAGATTTTTATCCAGCAAAAATAGAAGAGATAAGAGTGGAGGGTGGGGTGGGGTTGCTGTGAGTCCAGGCAGCCGAGCATGCATGACCGATCAAAGACTGGAAAGGTCCGGTAAGAGTTCCGGTCCCGGTGGCGCTCCTCAGCAGCTCCGTGAGCCCGGACCAGTCACTGAGCTGGCCTGTGCCTCAGCCCTGTCACCCACAACACGGCTGTCCGGAGGACGAGGGAGATCAGGTATGAGAAGCACTGAGACCGTGCTGACCGCAGAGCGAGCGTCCCATCTGTGCTAGCTGCTGCTGCTGTTGATTTGCAGCTTCAAGTGAATTGTGTCATGCAAGCCTTTGGGAGGGTTCTGCCCCCAGCTTCACTGAAAGTTCTTACTGCACTTGGCACCCGTGGGGAATGTCTCCCGGTTTCATAGCACCCTCCATCCGCTCTCCCGAACGCATCCGAGGACCCTCTCCAGGTTCTTTCGGTACAGAAGCCAGTGCTCGTCCTCAGAACTGCTCCTCGGTGTTGTGATTCCCGTCCCCACATTGCAGAGGAGGAAACTGAGGCTCAGAGACATTAACTTTATCAAGCCGTCGCCTCAAACGGCGCAGGGCCCTGAAGAGAAGTGAAGTCAGATGGGAGAGCTGCCCTCCGTCCGTGCTGCCTTTCACGGGGGTTGGTCCTCAGCGTCACACGAGAATGGGAAGAAAGGAATTCAGTCTGGAGAAGTCCTGCTCATAGTTTTTTGTTTCTTTTCCTGAACACAGTAGTCAAAACAGTTGCCACTCCGTTTGGCATAGGTTTGTGCAGGGTACAGCTCTGGATTTTTCTTTGAGTCTCTGAATTGAATGTAGGTACTTACTGCGTGACTTACAGGTTATTACAGAAAATTTTAAGGTACTATATTGTCTAACATCAACACTAAGGCAAAAGAAGCTCATAATGTAGAAAAGTTTATCTCCTACGTTGTGAGAACTGTACCCACATAAAGAACCTGCGAATTATTGAATCCGAACCCCCCTGTTTTACAGTGGAGTGAACGAGGCACAGAAGGTTGAAGTGATTCTCCGTGGGTTCCTGGGGCAAGGGGTAGGGCCCCAGGTCACCCCTTCAGCACTCTTTCCTTTGAACTATGGCAGGGGAAAGTCAAAGAGAATATAGGCACAAGAATGACAATTTACAGCTCAGTCTAAGTGCTTACCTCTATCTATGTGTTTAACTGACAGTCAGTGAACTCCTGGGCCATCGCTGTAGACTGGCAGCCACTCGCCTGCCCACCCCCATGCTCCAGTAATGAACTTGGTCATCAGAAGGTTCACTTTCATGAAATCGGATGCTTTAACCAATGCGAAGGTTAGGAAGTCCACGGGAACGCAGTTTGTCTTCATGTGCCCTTTTCGTAGCGACCTCTCCACAGTTTACAGCTGTGGATTCACGGACCAGCTCCCAAGGACGGCCTCCAGAGTGTGACTCTTTCTGGGGCAGCGCACTGTAGAGTGACAGTCATCTAATGTGCTTGTCAGACAGCTCCTTTATTCAGTATGCTAGCTTTCGCAGTCCCGGCTGTAACGCATTGGATTGAATAGTTGTTCTCCCTCTGAGCCTCTCCGAGAGGGTGGGGGCCGGCTCTGGGTCAGAGCAAGCCAGCCCCTGAGCCCTCCCGCTGGGGGCTCTGCCCCCACCAGGGCAGCCTGTGCTTTCCAAGGTGCCGTCTGCAGATCAAAAGACGGAAACATGATTAGTATTCCTGGAATCTTAGCTTTACTTACAGATTTTTGTGGGAAAATCATAACTCCTATTAAAATCAGCCACACAGTTGCCTTGGCTGCTTGGAGCATTGTCCTGTACACCAAAGGGTTGTGGGTTCTATTTTCAGTCCGGGCACATACCTAGGTTGAGGGTTTGATCCCCGGTTGGTACATACAGGAGGCAACTGATTGATGTCTCTCACACATTTCTCTCTCTCCCCCGCTCTAAAAAATCAATAAACATATCCTCAGGCGAAGATTTAAAAAAAACATCAGTCATTGGGTTGAACGCACAATTCTCGTTAACATTCAGGATGACCGAGAACTTTGCCCTGGCCTCAGACCCAGCTCCAGAGGGGACTCACCTCTGCTCTCAGAGTCGTTGTCCCCGTGCCTTGCCATTCCTTGCAAGTGACATACAGAGATGCCCCCGGATGTGCCGTTGGAGGGGTGACAGTGTGACCAGCTAGTGTGGTGGTAGAGTGTCAAGTCCCCAGTTAGTGCCACTTCCTGTCCCAGTGACTTCGTCAATTTCACTGTTTCACGTCCCAAAGCACCAGCGTATTCACTGACAGATTCTTAGTGTAGCTTCTTGAAACTTGGATGAATAGCCTGACAACAGATCATCTTTAAAAAAGGACAAGAGAAAGACATCATTCCTAAGCTCAGACCAAGTATTTTTAGTCTTACTGAGTCTTCCATCTTGGTTCTTAACAGTACATTTTCATGAATTTATTCTTTAAGGCACAATAACTTGATAATAGTTCATTTTATTTTAAAGCTCTTTACATATTCAGGCTTCACTGGATAGAACAGGGTTTCTCAAACTGTGCCCGCTGACCTCTAAGGCAACGCAAGGCACGTTGTTTGATCGCGGACCAGACTGATCGGTGGTTGAAGCACTGACTTTCTGAAAGGAGCCATTAGCTTTCCCAGCCGCCCTCTCACCTCTGGGTTTTAAGTGCTCCGAAGAGCAGCCTAACAACATGCAACAGGGGCTGGCACGAGCCTTGTGAGTGTGGGTGTGGGACGGCTTATGAACTAGGAGGTACAGGTGGTCGTAGCCCCACTTTCCAGATGCGGAGCCTGGTCTAGGGGGAGGCTTTGCCCAAGGTCACCCAGCCACTTAGTTCCTGAAGCAGGACCCTCCCCCAGTGGTCCGTCCCCCAGGCCTCCAAGGCTGATTTTCCCAGCACACTCAGATCCACCCCTGGAATCGAGACCACATGCATCTAGGCTGTGTCCTCACCGACAGCACTGCCCTCTTCTTCGAGGCACTGGTGCAGGGCACACGGTGCGGCAGGTGTGGGTTCGGGGCCGAGGTCAAGGTGGGGTAAGAGAGGCACCAGGGCTCAGGATCTAAGTGACACGTCTGTCGGCCTTGGCAGGCCTGCTGGCGGGGCCTTGCCGGCCCCATCCCAGCCCCAGCAGCGGTGGGTCTCACAGGTGGCACGGATCCGAGTCCGCTTCTCGCCCAGCATGCAGGCTCTTGAGTAGTGGTCCCTGTGACTCTCGGGAAAAGTTGCAACTTTGCACTCCCAGCTTTACCTTGTGTTTCGAGGCATCAGTAAAGACTCAAAGTTGGGTGCCTGGCAGGTGAGTTCGGCCTGTGGTGGTTTGATTGCTGTAGATTTTTGAGGCAACATTGAAGGGAGTACTGGGGACATCTTTCTCCCCTGTGATTTTCATGTAAAGGACGCTCCCGTTCTGTCTCCCACGTTTCCGGGCCTCCCTGGATTTGACGCCATTCCCCATGGGATGGCCCCAGCGACAGTCCTATCTATACAACACGCTTCCTTGTTGTCAGCGTTTTTGGCCCAGAGCTTCAGTTCCTTCCTGATAATTGTGTGGCTTTTGCTATTGATTTTGAACACAACTCAGTCAGGCAAAGAGCTCAGCCCCCAGTCCCAGCTTCCCAGAGAGTCCCCTGCAGCCACAGTGTACACACTCTGTTTTAACCATTACGTAGGACACCGCTGGATGCATGCAGCTCAGCTTGCAGACCTCTTGTTTTGTGAAACTATTCTGGGGGGTGGAAGGAAGCCAGCTTGATGGGTAAGGACCGGAGAGCTTTCTTCAAATAAGTGAGTTAGCTGCCCCATCCCGATGCACAGAGATTAGCCCCCCAGAAATAACAGCGTTGTTATAAATGTGTGAGTTAGACCCTGGTTCGAATCCTGGCTTTGCCACTTTCTAGTTATAGAAACTAACTTACTCTTCCTTCTTCCCTGGTGCTCAAGCAGGTGGGAGAAGGAAGAAAAGAACACCCTTGCAGATGCACCCAAGGATGACACGACAGCTTACAGAGTGTGGGGGAGGGAAGTGAAATAGAACTGGACAGTGGTTTTCAACGGGGGGGGGGGGGGGGATTCTGTCCCACCCGCCCCCATCCCCCAGGTGTCGGGAAATACTTGGAGACATTTGTGGTTGTCATAGCTGGGGACAGGAGTGTTTCGACTGCATGTCATGAGTAAAAGCCAGAGGTACTTCTAAAAACCCTACAAATAATAGGATAGACAGCCCCTCACAATAAAGAATTTTCTAGCTTAAAACGCCTGTGGTGCTGAGGTTGAGAAGCCCTGAGTTAGGAACAGCATTTAATATCCAGTGACTACGTAAGATAAAGTTGTTTTTAGTCCCCATTTTACAGATAAGAAGATTGACCGTTGGTGGCGATTGAGAAACTTGCCTTTGGTACTATAGCTGAGACATGGGGTTTTAAACTAGGCATACATGCGTCCAACCTCTACTCCCTTTCCGGGACCCAGTAGGTGGTGAGCTCCGCATCACAGTGATGTTCCAAACCAGGCAGAGCAAGCCACCCGCCGGAGAGGGATGGATAGACGTACGAGTCTCAGATGTTTCTCTCGCTGAATGACTTTTGAGGTCCCTTGTAAGGATCACATTCTCTGATTCTATTTTGAAATGGGATTTGTTTTTTCAGCCCCCGTATTAGAGTGGCAGGCAGATAGCCCTCGGCTGTGCCCAGAGAAAGCCCTGTGCTTTGTCTGTGCACCTGTGAGCCCCATTCCTATTAATATCCCGGCCCCATCAGGCCAGAGGGCTAGGGTTCCAAAGAGGGGCAGCCAAAAATGCACCCCCTCCCCCATCTCATCCACATTCCCGGGCAGCTATTTTTACCCGCATGTGTGAATGGGTCCAGCTGGTTCTCACTGGGGAGGACAGTAGAGGCACAGATGAGGGGAGCTGGGAGCGAAATACGTTACACTCTCTGTGTGCCTTCCTCACCCTGCTTTATCACAGACTATTGAAGGAGGCGGGCCAGTCCCACCCCTCTGCCCATCGCTAGGCAAAATGGAGCTGAAATGCAAAAACACTCAACGAACGCAAGCCGGGCAAAACCCCGGACCCTAGGACCCCCTAACCAGTGACCCCTGATCTGCTGCCCAGACAGCCCCAGCCCTGGGGCCAGGAGTGCAATGGGGGTGGGGAGGGAGGGTCAAGCCTGAGAGTAGTCTACTTTTGAGGACTTCAGGCTTTTAAGAGATTGCAGCGTAGTATCAGTTTGCTCATCAGTGTAACAGAGAATCACATTCCTCTTTCGAGAACCAGGGAAACCCGCAGGTTTGCTCGGGGTCATCAGCTGTGGCCACAGATACGAGGGGGCTTTGAAAGCACACCTGTGTCTGGACCCCTCCCCTGGAACTGAGTTGTCTCAGGCAAGGCCTGGGTATCAGTGGGTTCAGAGTTTCCCAGGATAGTCTCGCATTCAGCAGGCCCAAGAGCCCCTGGCCAACTCTACACCTCCGTCCTGCTCTTTCTGCTCAGGGGGACTTGGGGGCCTGGCGACATGTCGCGTCGCAGAGAGACTGGAAGGAGCAGGAGGAGGTGGGCCTTGTTCCTCGGGATGTCCTCGGTAGGGTTTGGGGAAGAAGAAGGCCCACACTCGGGCCTCGAATTCGTACCTGCCAGAATCTTAAATTCACATTAAGTCTCTCCTCATCCTTCAAACTCTTTAAGGCACATGTAATCATTTGCTTAATTGTTCACAACGCCTTAAAGTCTTCTTCGCCAGACTATTTTTCTCACCGATGTTGTTTGTAGGGAGGAAGAGTTTTTCACCGCCATCTGCCTCGAGGAGGAAGCTCTGAATCAGGGGTGTCCAACTTATTTTCACCAGGGGCCACATCAGCCTTGAGGTTGCCTTCAAAGGGCCGAAATAGTTTTAAGACTGTATAAATATAACTATTCCCTAACTGTTAAGGAGTTGAAATTACTTTCGGTCCTTTGAAGGCAGCTGCAAGGCTGATATGGCCCCCAGTGAAAATGAGTTGGACACCCCTGCTCTAATAAAAAACGAGTTTTGAGGGAAACTTTTAAGTAACAACCTAGTTAATGGCCTGACTTTATGATCGATTGTATGCTTTGCACTCTGGTCTCCAAATGTTTTTTGCCTACTGAACCTCATAAAGAGTTTTGAAGAATTCTTTCACACACATTTTTTAAGTTGACCTCTACAACTGATCAGTAAGCCAGTACGTTACTAATTCAGAAGCTGCAAAATATGTCATTTCTAATGTGTTAAGTATTACAAGTGTGCTTTAGATATATTTCATATTGTAGCCTGTGCTTTGAATTTTTTTTTTATCTTGGGATTGTTGATATGGCTCAATTTATGGATGATGTCATCCATAAAATAGAATTAGCAAAACCAGTTCATATTGCTAAAAATAGCCATTTCAGGCTTATTTCCTGTCACTAAAAATAAAAAATCCGACTTCATTTTTTACATTAAAAGTGGAAATCAGTCAGATGGATGGTAAATGCACCAGGCGGCGTCATCCCAGGGGCCTGTTGCAGGTGAACTGGGATGTGTCTTTTTTTTGGTCTCTCTCTTTGCTCCCTCGGGAGCTGCATGTTTTCAACCCTCCTTCCTTTCTCGCTCCAGAGGCTTTTATACCCAGCTCACTGCACGTGGTAAGAGTCGGGGAAAGTGAGGCGCATGCTTTTCGGAAAGCAGGAAAAGAAGGTCATGATTTAGGCAGGGAGAGGCAGCAGAAGACGGGCACTGTTCTCAAGCAGCTCAGGTTTAGGGAATGTGGAAGGGTCTAGAGAAGGACTTCTCTCCCAGCGCCCCTGGAAAGCCTTTGTACGCCCACAGGCCTGGGCGTCGTCCGCTTGGAAGGGCTCTGCTTTAGAAGTTATGGGAGCGGGAGGCAGTTCGTAGAATAAAAATTACTTGGCTCCGCTTCTCTTCTCCAACTTTACTGGTTTCGTCTTTGTGTTAAAATAGAGATGAGGAAGCAGAAGGGCGCATAGAACAGCGTGCACGTATGATCCCAGGTCCCATGCCCTGCATGTCTGCAGACTGCGAGGCCTGCATCTGGCAGGCGTCGCCCTGCAGCGGAGCGAAGGCCGGGTTTTCCGAGGGACGGCGGGCAGCCTGCTCCTGTCTTTCCTTAAGCGCCCGGGGTATGAGGTATGGGCTCTGGGTCCTGGGGCTGAGAGTGTGGGCTCTGGAGCCGGACCGCCTGGGTTCATGTTCCGGTTCCTACGTACTAGCTCAGTGACTCTGGGCAGGTTTTTTATTTTAACCTGCTAATGACTTTCTGACTAATGACAGATGAGCTATATACATCAGCTTATTATCCTTTGCAGTCTTGAACTTCTCACCAGAGTATGGCTAGAGGTTTTCCCCTGGCATATTTTGATGGAGTCCCCTGGCCAGAGGTGTGATTGCAGCCGGAGGATGGCCATTGAGAGAGAGAGACCAATCAGGATCCACCTGGGGCACCAAACTTCATATCGAGGCTGTGCTCATGGGACCTTTAGAAAAGTCGGTCAGTGTCCTTGTGCAGACCTATGTAACTCCCGTTCAGAGTCGCCACGATTCACATTCCAAGGGGAGCACCGCACTGCACTTACGTTACACGTGGTATTTTATGTTCACACATCCAGACTGTTGCCCGGACAGGCAAGCAGACGGACTCCAGCTTCACCTGCCCTGAGGTGTATGAGGAAGAACTCGTAGCAGTAACTGTGTTAATGAAATCAAACCATGCAAATGACATTGAACCCACAGTGTACTTAGATTCACTTTTCCCCGTCACCTAAACCGTACCCGGGCACACCGCGTTGGTTACTAACGGTGTCATCGTGAATTATTGCAGGGTAGTGAGGTCTCTTCTCTGGCAGCGAAGTTCAGAGAGGAAAAACAGAATCTAGAAGTACTTTTACTTTTCTTCATTTATAATTTGTTATTTTAAAATTGCTTGCGGAAAATTTAATTTTAAAACTTCCCTTGAGAAATGAGACATTTATCCTGAGAAAAGGGTCCTGAAACCTTGAGAAATTAAAACAGTTGTATAATAAAATCAGAAGCACAGAATTAAACAATATCAAGCCATTAAACGAACCCAGTGACACACCTTCCTTTTAAACGAACTTTGAAATTCAGTCTCTGCTCAGCTTCTCTGTAACAAGTAGAATGTATGTGAATCTACCTTATTTTTAGCAGATTGTTTGAAATTTTAGTTTATCCAGCCAATAAACGGAGTGTTCCTTTCACGGGGAGTGACGGTCATACTCAGATTCGTCTGCATTTGCACAGTTTGTAAAGATAAGTCAGCTTCATCGGGACCTATCAACGTCGTGTGCGTGGGACCGTCCGTGCAGCTGGGCAGCACTCCGAGGTCTGTGTCCCTGGGCGTGCCTGGGCTCCACGGGAAGACCTGTGTTAACAGGAAAATACGGGAGATGAATGTTGCAGTGACACACGGTGGGGCTATGGCCCTCCCTGCCGCAGGCAGCCCCTCTGCCGCCTGGTGGGGGATGGGGAACAGCCGCACCCTGGCTGCTCCTTTTCCCTTTCTGTGGCCTCTTCTTCCACTGTCTCCTGCGTCTGCTTTGTGTCACTCTCAAGTCAGCGACATCCATGTCCCTGTTGCTGCTCTGTTGACAGTGATACTGGTTCCAAGGACTCGGATAAGCCCTGTGTTCAGGACCCAGAATACGTGATCGTCCTGAGTCCCTCGCTGAACAGAGAACAAACTTCCGCTCCAGGAGCAAAGCACTCCTGAACGGACACTGTGCCTTCCTCTTTCCTGCCTGGTCCAGACCCTCAGGCAGCCTCATCCGAACAACTTACCGCCCCGCTGAGTGCTCTTTCTCCTCCGGAGTCTCCCCTCCAAGTAAACTCTCCTTCCAGCTGCTCCCTCCAGCTGCGAGGGGCCTTTCTGAAGTGCAGCGTTTACCCATCGCCCGCCCCTGGACATCCTCCTGTATCTCCTCCTCCCCTAGGATGCCGCCCTCCCACCTCAGCCAGCCACACGGGCCCTGCAGCCGGCCTGGTCTTCTCCTCCCGCCCCCTTGCTGGCCACACTCCAGCCGGACAGACCTTCCCCCCGGTCTCCACCTTCAGGGCCTCACCGCTTTGGCCCGATCTTCCTGCACGCCATTCCCTTTCCGCCCCCAGCCATCCTCCAGGCAAACTCCTACTTCATGACCCTGCTTGAAGGTCATCCTTCTTGAGGTCGTCCCTGTCCGTGGCTCTTGGCAGAGTGAGTCACTCCGTGGTGTTCTTGCAGCGTTCTGTGCCCGCTTCCGCTGTGGGGCAGCTCGTGTGTGGTCGGGTGACTGCATCCCCAGGGCTGCCGGGGTGCTGGCCACCTGCGGCTGCCGAGCGCTTGAAACGGGGGCAGTCCTCATGGAGGTGTGCTGTTCCATGCCAGCGAGGAATCCAGATCGGGTTTCAAAGGCTCGATGTGAAAAGAATGGAAAATGTTTTCGTGATAATCTTTATGTTGTGCACACATTGAAATGATGATATTTCGGATATATGGGGTCAACTAGAATATATCGTTGGAATTAATTTCGCCTGTTTTATTTTTACTTTTTAAATGTGACTTAGTAGTTTTCAAATTTGGTATGTGGCTCGCATTTCATTCCTGCTGCACGGGATGGTTAGCCTCTCTCCCGAGACGATAAGGGCACCCAGTCTCAGCACCTTTAGGGTCTGACACCATGAAACACAGTCGGTCTGTGGGCAGCCCATTCCAATCCCCCTAAAACAGAGCCCTGGGCTAGTCAGTTCCTGCGGCCGTGTGTGGGGCCACCCTCTTCGGAAGGAAGCGCAGCACACGGGGCCACATTTAGTGGTTTGGTGATGAGCCCAGGTTATTTTTCTGGCTTTGTGTTAGAGGTTGTGACACTTCCCTCAATCTGTAAGATACAAACACCACATCATACTATAGTTTTACTCTTAAGTTCTTTTTCTGTAGCTTATGTCCTGATTCCTCCAGGCCTGAGAAATACAATTCTAAATATAACTTTCTTGGAAGTCACTCCATAATGATTTCTAGGATGAAACCCCAGGCAATTGGTAGCACTGGCCGGTTTCCCTTTGTTGTGCTTGAGTTGCTTTTAATCTTTCGGTGGTATCACCCACAAAAAATAATTTTAGAAAACAACTTAGTACACACATTCGTGTATGTATGCAACTGAAAGAAGTTTCTCAAAACAGGACTTGTCAGCATCTCATGTGAGACACTAATGTTTTCTATTCTGTTATATTGACTTCTAAACGCTTCGTGTGCCCTGGCTGGTGTGGAACGCCATCCCATAGACCGAAAGGTCACGGGTTCGATGCACGGTCAGGGTGCGTACCCAGGTTACAGGTTCCATCCCTGGTCAGGGAGAGAATGAGAAGGCAGCCAGTCGATGTCTCTTTCCCCCCACACCCCCACCTTCCTTGCCTTTAAAAGCATTGGGAAAATGTCCTTGGATGAGAAACTTTTTTTTTAAATGCTTCTTGTGAACTGCTAGTGGGGTCGCCACTTGTAGTTTAAACACTATCTTAATATAAAGCCCCGGGATTACGTGTGGGTCATTGTACCTGGCAAGAAGTGCCACTTCTGTTTGATAGTCTTTCCTAATGAGCCTTTCTGGCCCCTGCTCCCGCCCGAACACCCCTCCCTGCCTCCAGTGCTTTCCCCCCACGTGGTCCCTGTGCTGTCTTCCAGCTTCCACGGGACCAGCCGTCCTCGCCTCATTTGCCCATGACCTCTGTGGGCATCAGTGAGATTCTGAGCACATCCTTCAAGGGCTTTCTGACCTGAAAGCCAGAAGTCTTTGTTGTTTTTTAATGTGTTCTTTGTGAAATTGAGTCCCTTTCACTTTGCGAAGACAGCTAAGCATGGTGTCTACTCAGCACTGGGAGCTTGGCCCAGTGTGCACACAGGAAGCCTTGGGAAGTGTCCTGGGGCCATACTAGGGTTCGATGGCACTGTCAGAACAGTCCCCAGCATTGGGGTCCAGTGACACTCACCCACGGAGCAGCATTCCTCCATGGCCTTCTTGTTTGAAAGGGAAGAGGTATTTTAAAAGCCAGGAGGGGCAGTCCGGAATGTAGTTAATCATCATTTAGGGAGCCAGCTCTGAAGGAGACAATGTTTGGTATATTAATTTCACCTTTCCTGTAATAGAATATAGATTTTTTGAACTTTTATGACACATTTCAGGGGCTCTCTTTGGCATTGTCATGACATTGAAAAAATATTTGACAGCTTGTCAAAAGGGAACTTTTATAATTGGTACTAACCTGTACATTCTCAGCCTCTAGAATAGCATGACAGGTAATTGAGGTGGACATTGAGAGCATTTCTGACTCAAAAAAAAGCACAAGAAATGCGAGTATTCTTGGTATGTGTTGAAACCAATTGGGATTTTATAATCTCTTACAGTTAGCATGAAGCTTGGTGGAAATAATTTTGTAATGGAAATTATTAAAAATTGACTTGATTAAAGTAGTTTTGTTACATTGGTGTGAGATGTCATTCTGTGGCGTGACGACCTAAGAATACTGTCATGGCCTCAGACGTCTCTCCAGGGCCCGAAGGGGGGACCCTAGCACACCAGCACACTGTCCCTGGCTTGTCACCATCAGACCCTGGTGTCCTTGGGACACCTTGGCATAAAGGTCTCGAGTAGCCTCCCCAGTCCCCTACTAGACTCTTCTGTGGCATTGAAGACATGGTTTAGAGCTGGTGCAGCATCATTAACCTAAATATTTTTCATTACCTACAATGTCTTCGGTTTGGGCAACAGTGGGGTGTTTTGAAACCGAGGTCTCACCACCATGTTCCCCTGCCTGATGAAACACTGTTTCAGCCAGTTCCTTTGTACCATGTTCTATTGTAGACTGGATCCCTATTTTACCTAAAAAAAAACAAAAACAAAAAAAAAACAAACATTTTATTTCAGTGTCCTTCATGTAAAGCAGAAATAAGAGGCTTGTGTTTACACTAACGATGAGGTTGCTCCATCTTCGGCTGCTTTAGAGATGATTATTTCAGTGTAATGAGAGGGCTTGTGCAGGTGCCAGGTACCGGTGAAGCTGCCTCGGTCAGTGCCTCAGGGGTGTCACCACCTCTTCCACTGGTGGGAAGGAGCGGAGTCTGAACAGGAGGCAGTGCTAATGAGGACCCAGCACGTGGGCATTTTCCCCAGGACGCCCCCTGCTTAAGTCTTATCCACGACCGTGTAGAGCCATCATCCCAATCAGGAGCCGTGAGCTGGTACACAGCCTCGGTGTCCTGCCCGAAACTGAGACAAGGGTAGCAGGTCACTTCGTGAGGAGCCCGGACTCTGGAACCCAGAGAGGAACTGGAGCAGGTCACACCCCTCCCCAGGCACTGGGCTCCCCACTTGGACGGCAGTCCTAGTAATAATGCCCACGTGCTCCGGTTGCTGTGGAGACCAGGTATGGCCTTGCACCTGCTTCGCCACTGCAGCCCGTCGTAGTAGGTTCCTGTCTTCTGGTGTCTGAGCAAAGCTGAATTCGTGTGATCAGTTTACAACTCTGACATCTCCCCAGAAAAACCACATGGGCTTGTAGACATTATGTGAATTTTTGTTACAGTGCCCTGAGGTTAACGGTGAACAAGTAGCCTTTTAATGCTATCAGGTGATGGACGGAGCTTCTGGAAGGATGGTTGGTCATCTTCTGACGGCTACATGCAGTGTCCTTTCCTTCCACAGTGTCAGCACTTGTAGCAGGCGGGGCAGGGGGAGACAGGTAGCAAGGAAGTAGACACGGAATTTCTGGTCAATAGTCAATAGACTTCTAGTTTTTATTTTTAAATTTTTTTGTTGTAGAGTTAACTGATACTTACTCTTGCTTTGTAATTATAATGAAATCAGCCAAGCTGGGAATGAGAGGGCTTCCTAACTCCTTGGACAGAGAGGGTGGCTCCATTTTCTGAGCCTTTTGCTCACTGCTCCTTTTGTTATGATGTACAGCATTTATTGGCACCTCGTAGCCTGGGGCCAGGTGAGGTGTCTCCATGGCGGGTCATAGCAGCTGTAGCTGAGAAGAAATGAGACTCTCGTCACAAGGACTGGGCCCGTCCCATGCTTCCTGCACACCCGGCTGGGAGGAACTTGGGCTTTTCACTGTTCCTTACACATAGTTCAGAGGAAACGGAGAGCTTTCTAGTTAATTACGGTTTTTAAATTACCTAAAAGGAAATCCTAACCCTGGAGCAAATCATGTCACTAAATCTCATTCATGTTTACCTGCTGCTGTTTTTTAATGCAAGAAGAGACATTTCCCAAGCATATTTGAGTGGTTTCTGTCAGTCAGAAAATCTCACACTGAACCAGTGAAGAGGGGAAATACGAGCCCGCACTCGGAGTCTGGAGGTCTGGACTCTCCCTCGGGCTTCTCCCCAAGCCAGCTGGAGGACCGGTCTGATCACAGCTGAAGAACTAGCCAGATTCTGGGCATTTCTGACTGCGGCGGGCACCCCTGCCTGTTCTTCTCTGAGGGCCTCAGAAGTCCTGGCTTCCGATTTGTACCTCAGGCCACGTGAAGCTCAGGGGCCGTGGCATGAACACTCCACCAGCAGGACACAGTGTGTGCACGGCCTGCCAGGCACCCTGGGGTCCCGGCTGGGACCCCAGAATCTGAGCCATGTCTTCTCAGGTGACTTCTGGAGTCTGCAGGGGCACTTGTGAGAGCTTCTCCAAGTGAATTTCAGCAAGGTCAGTTTGAGTCAGAAAGGTTTACGCCGTGTAGTAGATGGAGGGAGAGGAGGAAGCATGGTGTGTCCAAAATTGAACCAGTAACTAAACCATGAACTTAGGTTCTGAAGCAGTGTCCTTATTAGATTGAAAATCTGAGGCCATCCTTTATAAGAATTTATTGATAACTAGACTCTATACCCTTTCCCTAGACTCTCAGCTCTCAGGGGGCTCTTTAATTCATAGCACTTGATCAATAAATATAGGGCTGGGCAAAAGTAGGCTTACAGTTGTGAGCACGCAAAACCCTGGCTTTATTCTCGTATTGTTATTCACTAATTATGGTATCATTTTCACATGCACAAATTGCCCCACCCTGTGTTTGTTATCAATAAAATGTTCCCAACCTGCCTTTACTTTCTTCTCTTTAGATTGGTCTGTGTCCCCAAACCCTCTGTCACCCCCAGTGTCCCATGTGCTCTCCGGGTCCAGCTGATGACCTGTTACCATTCTCTTGGGTAGCGGATGCCCAACAAAGTCTTGGGCAGCTGAAGGTCAGGTGCAGGAGCCCTGGGGTCCCCTGTCTCCGAGGCAACGGCTGTGTGCACCTCATCTGGGCCGTCTGCCTTGACCTATCCCCACGGCTCTCCAGTGTCAGGCCCTGGACCCTTGTCTCTGTTTGTAAAGAAACGTTTTGAAGAATGCCAACACTCCATGAAGTCGACGGGAACATTAACTCTGCTTTCTTCTTAACAGACACGAGACGACTTCCTGGGACAGGTGGACGTGCCCCTTAATCATCTCCCGGTAAGGACAGTCGGCTGCGTCCTATTGCCTGTTGTGAGGAGGGACTTCTGATTGTTTGCAGCTGGGTGCGTTTTTGGAGTCCTGCTTCCTCAGCACAGTGGAGGAGGCCGAGGTCCAGAGCACGTTCTCTGGCCCCAGTTCTTCTCCAGAAAGTGCTCCATTCAAGGGGATAAGAAAGAATCGAGTGTCTCTGTATCTGCGAGGCTGCCGGTCGGTGTCACCAGCATCTTGCTCTTCAGCTCTTCAGCCTGCCTTTGTCAAATCCTGCAAAACAGCCACCTCCCTCCATCAACCCCCTTCTTGTCCCTGGGCTGCCTTGGCTTCAAGCTCATCCTTTGGGTCTAAGCAAACATGTGTTCCCTTTGTCTAGAATTGCACGTGCTGTTTCTCATGGGCCACATCTGTACACATTGCCACATGGCTTTCTCGGTCAGCGCTGCCGGAAGACACTGCTGGTTGTGAGTGAACTTGTCAGCTTTAGAAATCGTAGTTAGCACGTGTGGTGTCACTGCCATTTCTCCCTGCTCAGGTGAGCAGCGCAACCTTTGGAGCTGTTGACGAATGGCTAAGGCCTGCGGTGCCCCTGAGGCGATGTAGACAGACCATGGGGGCGAGACCTGGAGGCTGGGTGAGGGGGTGGTCACCTCGTAGTCCAGCTTCGGTTTTCCACCTTGCTCCACCCCGTCCACAGCCCTTGGTTCCCTGGGCCACACAAAGTGACTGAAATAGCAGGCGAGAAAGGATAAGTCAAATGTTTCTGCCTTTTTGTAATTTTTTGTTGTTGTTGTTGTTAATGCTTTGTGTGAGCAAACCCCTTAAATAGTCTATAAAATAAAGCAACTTAAACCACCCAGTGTAAGCCTACCGCTGCATTGAAATGGTGGCTATTGCCATATACGAAATACCAAGAAAGACACTCTGGAGCTTACCCAGAAGGCTTTGCAGATATGTTGGGAAGGAATGTGAGAGCAAGCAAATTTTTTCTTAGGTACTCAGGGGTGCTGTTAAGGGAGAAAGGTTTCAGGTGCATTCCCTTCCGAAAGATTGGAAGCGACAGTGACGCCATTAAAGCATATTTGTTTCTATGTAAAAACCTGAAGCTCCGAGGTGCGTGAAGAGGGTGGCTGTGTGTGCGAGAGATGACTTCATAAGCTGGCAAAACCTGAGTGTTCCTTTCGAGTCACATTGCCAGGACATGGAGATGTCACCGTCTGTGAGGAAAAACTCCTCCCACGTGTCCACATCAGTAGGTCTTCTGTTCGTGTGCTCGTCAGGTTGGAGCGGGAACGTCCTCAGGTTTTCAGACAATAGGGGTTGGTTGGCCAGTTGTTTTTCGTAGGTGTCCCCAGCCACACCCTTCTTCTTAATGCAAAAATCACCTCTCGGTCAAGGCAAACTATGTACTAATATTCTCTAAGAAGCGGAAGTGAGATTTCTAAACACCTTGCCCTGACAGCGCCTTGTTTGAGGGGTTGAAAGCAGATTGGTTTTGAAAGGTTGGGTGGAACCTCTGGAGAGGAGGACACGACTCCTCTTCAGAGACCAAGTCAGAGAGGGAATAGCTGGGCTTTGGATTTGGTGGAGGCAAGAGTGAGCCTTCAAAGAAGGTGCCAGGGCTCAGGGCTAGAACAGAAAGCAGCCAGTTAAAGAGCGCAGAAGGGCAAATGCTGCAGGGGACTTTTACACGGGCTGAGCCAGCTGCAGAGAGATGAGCCTCTGCAGAGAGATGAGCTTCCTTTGGGGGGCCACGATCTCCACGCTTAAAATGGACCGGCTTGGTGGAGCCAACTGCAGGCTGGGCGATGGACCCCAAAGGAAGCAAAAGGAGAGGGGCGAAGGTGCATTCTTACCCTGCAAGTGGGCGTGGAACCCCGGCAGCGTATTCTGAGTGGACGTGGCCTTGGAGCTGCACGTGCGTGTGTGTGTGTCACATCTGTGGGGCACTCATGGGAAAATTGCACGCTGTCATTATGTTGATTGTGTTTTTCGTGGTAACATAAGCATGGGTATGTAAAATGAGTAGTTAGCATTTGAATACATTTTGTGGAGTGCAGGATGGGTGGTCTCTCTTTTCTTAATGCTGTGTGACCCTTGTCAAGGCAGATTACATATGGCCTATGGATTTAATATTTGTCAAAGTCTTCCAATTTTAGACAAAAGAAACGAGGTAAGCTATCTCAGTAGTAACGAGAGAAGAGAGAAGATAATGGAGAGTGGTAACGTGGGTCAGAGGGGTACCGCCCTGGCCTTTCTCAAGGTTTAAGGAATCTTGAACGTTGATGTTTAATCATGGGTGTTTGATCATCCGTTCATTCCAGGTAGCCTCATCAGCTCATACAGAATGTGTCTGTTCCTTCTGAAGCTATTTGCTGATAGGCCTGGTTCCGATCTGAGGGAGGGTCAGAGAGGCAAGTCCCTCCCTCGGGGGGGGGGGCTTGGCATTGCTGCCAAGGGCGGCAGCCACATGTGGTAGCTGAGCATTTGAGATGTGACTGATGTGGCGGAGGGACTGGATTTATCCTTTTATTTCACTTTTACTTATTAAAGTCTACATTTTAAAAGCCACCTATGGCTGTCAGCTGCCATACTGGACAGCACAGGTTAGGATCAGAGCAGAGTGGCTTGGGTCAGAAAGGCGTGGTTCTGTCCATTGGAGGGAACTGAATGATCGCTCAAGTCCTGTTCCGTGTGTGGCCTGGAAATGACAGGAGTCAGTGTACAAATTCGCCCATAGTGGCCAGGAATTGTGGCGAGGGGCGGGGTTTCCCAAATCCATCAGTTTCACTGATGCCTTTTCACTGAGCTTTTTCCTTACCTGAGGCTGTTTCTCTCTAGTTCTGCGTATCTAGTATACTAAGAGTATTTAACTGAGTTAATAGGAAAAGGCCCTGAAGCTTCGAATCATAGAAATTAAGATAAAGAATGGCAATTGCTTTTTTTAAAATTGGTATTAGCAAAATTGTTAATTATCTATGCTTCCATGTTGACATACATACGCACTTATTTATTATAAGGCACTTTAAACCAGGAATGAGGCTTTCTCTTGTTGTCCCAAATACCATGAACCTTTATTCTTTAAAAAAAAAAAAAATTTAACTGCCTTGATTTGGTCTTAGAAGCTGGCAACATCTGGATGAAAATGTTTGTTTTCCAAATCAGGAGATTGATGGGAAAGATGCTGGGCAGCAGAACCAAACTTGGTCTGATCTCTCGTGATTGTTAGGAAATTATTTTAATAATTTAAATATTCTGTTTTGTGTTTCTGAGTGTGTGATTTTGAAACAGGAATGTTTTAAACTTAGTGACGATGTTTGCTGCAGAACCTCCTTCCCTCACTTGAGCCTGCAGGTGTGTTGGTGCAGCCATTGGTGTTTGTGGTAGAAAACCTGGCTTTTAAGTTCTTCAGTTGTAAAATCCCTGACCCCAGGCAGCCTACCGGGAAGATGAGAGGGTCAGAGCGACCCTAACCTCTCTAGGAGCAGACCCTTCAGGGATGCACGCTGCAAAGTTACTTTGGTGTCTTGGTACCTTGGGCACTCGGGCCCTCCTTGGCTCACTGACCAGTGTGGGGTCCCTAGATTCATTCTGTGCCCTGATGGGCCTGGTGGGCGGTTGCGAGAGCCCAGGCGGGAGCTCTACCAGGGAAATGAAGAGGGTATAAAGCCAGGGTGCACTCTGCACTGCATGTCAGAGTCACTGCCTCAGTTACCGACCACAACTGAGGAGGTAGAGGAGGTCATGTCAGCTCTGTCATTGTCCCCTGACAGGGAAGAGTAAAGAGTGATAATGAGAAAGAAAAGAAACTTCATTTTTCCCCTTTGCTCATTGATTCCTTAGTGCCCTATACTTACTAAATGCTTCCAGATAAAAGATAATAATTTTAGAATCATGATTCACTTTCACTCTTAGCCCTCAGACTCAATTCTCCCATCAGTCAGTTGCCTCTCTCACACACCCTAACCAGGAATTGAACCCACAACCCTTGGCTTTGTGGGATGGCACCCAGCCAACTGAGCCACACCCATCAGGGCAAGGAGTCTAGGTTTTTGAGCTTTTCCTAAATACAGTATTTAAAAATTACTGAAATAATAACATTTATTTTTCTAATTTCCTGCTTGCTTTAACCAGCTGATTTGGCACAGTCTTGGTTTCTGTGACGAACAGATGAATGTTGCATTTGCAGTCATAGCTTCATGAAATAACCATCAGCAAAAGGCAGATTCATGGGGCCACATAGGACATTGATCTCTTTTGGAGGAGATAATCTTTCAATGATGTTAGGCTGGTGACGTGATACTCTAATGTTACAAATAAGGTAAAACTGCCTTCACAGATTAGATCTTGCATGTTTTCCTATTAACTCTGTGTTCAGTTTTCTTGGATGACAGCGGCATGGAGGCACCAGCAACCTGGTGGCTGCAACCAGTGGGAGCAACCACTGGTTCTCCCACGTTAATCAGTGGGAGACTGAGGTCTCCACCCTGCAGTTAGAAATTACACTTGCCCTTGACCACTATCATTTTGCCATTTATCTAAGGCTGGGGTTGGCTCCTAAAAATGGGTGTTGATAGTGACATCTAGTGGATCTTGAGCGGATGGTGTTCTGTGACCTGTACAATGTTTGATTAATTCTCAAGGATGGGTTGAGGAACTGATTCTGCCTTCACCATTCCCATCTTTTAAACCGAAAACGTGCTCTCTGTAATCCAATTTGGTGTATCCAAAAATACGGCCTATCAGGAGTGCTGACACTCTCTCTCCCTCTAGACAGAAGACCCAACCATGGAGCGACCCTACACGTTTAAGGACTTTCTCCTCAGACCAAGAAGGTGAGAACTTGGGGGTTGGGAGGTGTTATCCTTTTTGCCTTGGCTATTGGGTTTTTTGTGGGGAAGATTAGACAACTTTTCTACTTTTGGCTTTTTACAAAAGTCATCCTATAAAAGATGAAACTGAGCCATAGCCTTGACAACCAATTTTCTCCTATCGCGCAGTCATAAATCTCGCGTGAAGGGGTTCTTGCGGTTGAAAATGGCCTACATGCCGAAAAACGGAGGTCAAGACGAAGAGAACGGCGAGCAGCGGGGCGACGCGGAGGTGAGCAGCTGCGCCCCGGCCCCGGTCTCTCTCCCCTGCCTAGTAGGATCAATAAGTCGTCCCGCTTAACACTTTATTATTTAAGGACATGGAAGTTTATAAAGCTTAAAGTGAAAAAAAAAAAACTTGAAAGTGCCCATGAATCTGTATTTGATAATCCACCAGTATGTGTGTTTTCAGTAAAAAAAGATGAACTTCTTATGTTACGACACTAATAATTGTGGAGGTTTCTCATTACAAAATGCTAAACCCCTATTTTATGAATAGCCCCAGCCCTATGTGAAATTTTCCTCCTGTATTTAATCCTCCCATTGCTTTGGACTTTCAGCTCTTTGTAAAATTCCTTTTAGCCCTTGGAATTGCTTCAAAGTGGATAAAGGGATTTAGGAAATCTTTTCCAGGTTTCTGCTCATTTGGCCCACAGGTGATAGATAGCACGCATTAGGAAAGCTCTCCTCTGGAAATGCCACTTTGGAATTAGCTGTCCACAGGACTTTTCCTGGTTTCCCTCCTGGCCCTGCTGCCTTTTAACTTTCTGGTCACACACCTGTACCATGGGTCCCGTTGTATCTTCTCAGCACACCCTTCAGATGGTGCTGTTTTGTCCGATTCTCATCTTGTCCTAAAAATGCCCATGAAACAAGGCCTCTCTGTGGCTTATTTGCACATCTGTTTGCAGCTGTTGCATATACGTGATATGGGACTGTGTGTTACGGGCAAGTCCGCCAAACCTCCCTCAGCCCAGGAGGTCGGATTTCCAGGCAGCGTTTCATCTGTGAGGAGGAGTGAGTGAGTGGGTGGTAGACAGTCATGAATGTTAAGATTTCACAAGCACATCAGCAGATTTTTATCTCAAATCCAAGGAATTTTTTTTACCCTCTTCTAGCCTTCCAACTGCAGTAACCCATGAATTACTTAATTTTCCAGAGACTTTACTAGGGGATGTGAGGAAGGAATACTTAATGCCTAAAATATGTGTTGCAAAAATGGAACTCTAACTCTGCGGCTGTAATGCCTGTTCATGTGGCCCCAGCATAAAGTGGGGAGCATCTAAGTGGAAAGCCACAGCGCGCACACTTCTTGTGGCTCCCGGATGGTACTAGATGCAGAGTGGGAGCTTCTCCCCCAAAGCCAGCCTCGGTGCCATCCTCCTAAGGAACAATGGAGCCCCGAGCCTACTGGTCACTCGCGCTGTGATGTCTGTTAGAGCATGCGCGGTATGGCTTATCTTCCCAGCTCCCTTTTCCCTTAGGGAGGTGTTGAAAAGATGGCCACCTAATGTGACCCGTGTCATTGCCTTGGCTTTGTCTGGCCCTGGAGGCCTCCAGGTCAAAATGACAAATGTGAAATACCAAAGGAGTATATCATGTGCCTTAGTAACACAGCAGACTTGTACACATCGCACTCTCTGTGGCTCCTTACAGTACAGTCATCCCAGAAGGCAGCACAGTCCACTGGCCACTGCTCAAAATATTGTTGACTGTTCTAGAATAGGTGTCATCCCCCCTTTTGGGGAATTTCTTCAGATGTGGCGCATGAAGCCACTGCAGGAGCCAGAATGCAGTGGAGCCAGGGTGCAGACAGCACTGTCACTGCGCCCTCCCGCACACCTGAAGAACCGCCTCGTGACCTTCCATCTGATTTTACTCCACAGCACGGGTGGGAAGTTGTGGACTCGAATGACTCAGCTTCTCAACACCAGGAGGAGCTTCCTCCACCTCCTCTGCCCCCAGGCTGGGAAGAAAAAGTGGACAACTTAGGTCGGACCTACTACGTCAACCACAACAACCGGACCACGCAGTGGCACCGACCGAGCTTGATGTGAGTACTGTGCGAAGGCCAGGAGCGCACGCTCGCCCGCTGGTTAGTGTGAGCGTGGCAGCTCTTCCGGAAGAGGCCGGGAAAGACGTCTCACGTCTAGAAAAGCACGTGGCTGTGTGGCACCCCAGGGTTCCTCTTCACTGAGTTCAGGAGCTCGGCAGCTGTCAGAATTTGCATGTGATGAGGAAGCTCTTGCCTTTGATCACGTTCTATCTTCCTTTTATGAATCCATGAAATATAAAGCAGAGGTCACATTTCCTGGGTTCATCTTACGTGGGTGACTCTGTCCTTTCCCTCTTCGGCAGCTTCCTCTTCTCACTAATCCAGAATGGAACTCTTTCCTAAAGATTTTGGATTTTTATTCCCTTTTAATTATTTGATTTGGAAACCCTCTCAAGAATTTCGTTTTCCCTATTGGGGAGATTTCTGTATCACCCCCTTGATATAATTAGGAACACATGGGAGAGTGCAAACTCAGAATTGGTAATTACTGTTTATTCTGCACCCTCCCCAGCCTCAGGGATGCAGTGCACACTGATTACTATTTTGTTTGCTCGGCACTTTTTGGTTTGATGATAGGAAATAAACACTAGTTAAACCTTAGCTACTATAAAAAAGGATTTGAAGTAGCTTGTTTTTAAGTCACAGTGTACAGCAGGACCTAAAGCTATTAATATGCAATAAAAGGTAAAAACAAAGTATTAAAAGAGGAAAAGAAAAATGATTCTAGCCATCATGAGTTGCGTGAGTAGCCAAGCTTCCTTAGCAGCCAAGATAAAGGAGGCAATTATCAATGAGTTCTGTAACTTGCAATATGCACTTAACAGCCAAGTATATCGGGTGAGATAATTCTCTCCTTAACCCAGACTCTGAAGGAAATTTGCTAATGATATTTTTGAAACAAGTGGTATCAGCAGTGTGATGGATGATGATGCTGATAACCCTTTTTTCTTTAGAAATTGGGAAGATATATTCTGCGCATGATTCTGGGTGGGGAAGGGGGCCAGGAAGTTCGGTCTGGGCTTTGTTGATGTAGAGATGAAGCTTCCAGAATCTGCGACAGCCAATTGCCAGTGGTCCTGAAGCCTCCACGTGCCACGTGGGTTCTTGTGAACAGCAGCTGTTCTCGGGCAGCCCCTACTGCCCGGCTTGGCCACCATCAGCTCATCGCTCCCAGGACAGTGTGGGGGTGCTGAACTCCCCTTTGTTGTAATTTTTTCCCATGGAAATGATTTAGCGATTTTTAAAATTTATTTTCACTTTATTTTATTGTTTTTACTGTTTCCCTTTGATTAATGGCCACAGCTATTAAAAGTATTGTAAGCCATTGGGTACTCTAGCTGCTTGTAGTTAAAAAAGAAATGGATTCACCTTGGACTTGGTTATATGTAGTGATCAGAGAACTCTTTGTAGCAATACCCAAAGCAAAACACCATCATCTGCCTTTGCTAGACATGCTGATAAAGCACCTTAAAGCATAGCTCTCTGTGGGGACCAGAGGGTCATGTGACCTCTATAGAAAAGTGACCTCTAGCAACTGACAAAGGAAGAAATACTAATGGCCAACATATATATGGAAAATGTCCACCTTCGTTAATAATTGTCACGCAAACTGGAGTCTATTTGGAGGGCGGAGGGTGATCGTGGCAACTTTCTCTGCCTCACAGAGTTGCGAAACGAACGAGGGGATTACTGAGAAAACACGTCCTGGGTTTTTCTAAACATACCATCTTCGGTGGCGGTGTCCCAAAGAACTAAACCAAAACAGGAGATGGAAGTTGTGTAATGTTGGAAAATCAGTAGTCTAGAAGCAACATGGGAAAAATGCAGTTCCTCATCCAAGTTCAGGTTCACATGTAGTTTAGGGAGGAGTCAGGGGCATGGCTGTCCTCATCAATGAAGGCAGCCACCGAGCTCAAAGGAGAGACGGGTCCAGGAAGGACATCCGCTGAACCCTGGGCGGAACTTGCGGAACTGTGGAATTTCCCCTTTCCAGCAAGCATGTCTTCTAGAAAGCGAGAGAAGGGTTAGATAAGGAAAGAGTGGGTTTCCACAGTGACCCCTCTGTCTCATCTGAACTGTTCGAGAACTTGGGGTTCTTTCTCCTTCACTTGATGTGGCTTAGCCAGAGCCTTCCAGAATTAAAGAATAATTGTTTTTTGTTTGTTTGTTTTTCTCCCCACCTCACCCAAGCTGTTCACACCTCTTACCCTCGATCCTACCCCTCTTTGGCTTTGTCCATGTGTCCTTTATACATGTTCCTTGACAATCCTTCACCCTTCCCCCACCCTTATTTCCCCTCCCACCTCACCTCTGGTTACTGTCAGATTGTTCTTTATTTCAGTGTCTCTGGTTATATTTTGCTTGCTTGTTTGTTTTGTTGATTAGGTTCCACTTATAGGTGAGATCGTATGGTATTTGTCTTTCACTGCCTATCTCTTTTCACTTAGCATAATGCTCTCCAGGTCCATCCATTCTGTCATGAAGGGTAGGAGCTCCTTCTTTCTTTCTGCTGCATAGAATTCCTTTGTGTAAATGTACGATAGTTTTTTGATCCATTCATTTCCTGATGTGCTCTTAGGTTGCTTCCAACATTTAGCTACTGTAAATTGTGCTGCTATGAACATTGGGGTGCATAGGTTCTCTTGAATTGGTGTTTCAGGGCTCTTAGGGTATAATCCCAGCAGTAAAGTTGCTGGGTCAAAAGGCAGTTCCATTTTTAGTTTTTTGAGGTAGTTCCATGCTGTTTTCCACAGTGGCTGCACTAGTCTGCATTCCCACCAACAGTGCACGAGGATTCCCTTTTCTCCACATCCTCTCCAACATTTGTTGTTTGTTGATTTGTCTACAATGGCCATTCTGACCACTGTGAAGTGGTATCTCATTGTGATTTTAATTTTTATCTCTCTGATGGCTTTCAATGCTGAGCATCCTTTCATATGTCCCTGGGCCCTCTGTATGTCCTCCTTGGAGAAGTGTCTATTCAGATCCTTTGCCATGTGAGTTCTTTGTATATTTTGGAGATCAAACCCTTGTCCGAGGTATCATTTACAAATATATTTTTCCATATGGTTGGTTCCCTTTTATTTTGCTAATGTTTTCTTGAGCTGTGCAGAAGCTTTTTTATTTTGATGAAGTCCCATTTGTTTATTTTTTTTTCTTTATGTCCCTTGCTCTGGGGGACATATTAGTGAAAATATTCCTGGGTGGAATATCTGAGATTTTCCTTCCTATGTTCTCCTCTAGGACTTTTACGGTGTCACGACTTATACTTAAGTCTTTTATCCATCTTGAGTTTATTTTTGTGTATGGGGTAAGTTGGTGGTCGGGTTTCATTTTTTTGCATGTAGCTGTCCAGATCTCCCAACACCATTTGCTGAAGAAGCTATTTTTACTCCATTTTATGCTTCTGCCCACTTTGTCAAATATTAATTGACCATAGAGACTTAGGTTTATTTCTGGGCTCTCTATTCTATTCCATTGATCTTTATATCTGTTCTTATGCTAGTACCAGACTGTTTTGATTACTGTGGCCTTGAAATACAGTTTGATGTCAGGTATCATGATCCCTCCTACTTTGTCCTTCTTTCTCAAAATTGCTGTGGTTATTTGGGGTTGTTTATGGTTCCACATAAATTTTTGAAATGCTTGTTCTATATCTGTGAAATATGTCATTAGTATTTTAATAGGGATTGTGTTGAATCTATAAATTGCTTTGGGTAGTATGGACATTTTGATAATGTTACTCTTCCAGTCCATGGACATGGTATATGCTTTCGTTTATTTGTGTCTTTCTTAATTTCTTTCTTCAGTTGTGTAGTTTTCTGAGTACGGGTCTTTTACCTCCTTGATTAGGTTATTTCTAGGTACTTTATTTTTCTTACTGCTATAGCAAATGGGATTTTTTTTTCTGATTTCTATTTCTGATATTTCATTGTTGCTATAAAAATGCCTTTGATTTCTGAATACTGACTTTGTATCCTGCTGTTTTGCCAAATTTACTTATTAGGTCAAGTAGTTTTTTGGTGGAACCTATAGTTTTCTATGTACACTACCATGTCATCTGCAGACAATGATAGTTTTGCTTCCTCCTTTCCAATTTGTATGCCTTTTATTTCTTTTTCTCATCTGATCACTGTGGCTAGGATTTCCAATATTATGTTGAGTAGAAGTGGTGAAAGTGGACATCCTTGTCTTGTTCCTGATCTTAGTGGGAAAGCTCTAAGTTTTTTGCGCATCGAGTATGATGGTGGCTGTAGGTCTCTCATATATGGCCTTTATCATGTTGAGGAATCCTCCCTCTATTCCCACTTTGCTGAGTGTTTTTATCATAAATGGGTGCTGTGCCTTATCAAATGCTTTTTCCACATCTATTGATTTGATCATGTGAGTTTTGTCTTTCCTTTTATGTGATATATTGTTTATTGATTAGTGAATATTGTACCATCCTTGCATTCCTGAGATGAGTCCCACTTGATCATGGTGTATGATCTTTTTAATGTGTTGTTGGATGTGGTTTGCCAATATTTTGTTGCGAATTTTAGTGTCTATGTTCATTAGCAATATTAGCCTATAGTTTTCTTTCTTTCTTGTGTCTGTATCAGGTTTGGGGATTAGGATGATGCTAGCTTCATAAAAAGAGCTTTGGAGTCTTCCCTCTTCTTGGCTTTTTTGAAATAGTCTGTGAAGGATAGGGGTTAGCTCTTCCTTAAATGCTTTGTAGAATTCTCCTGTGAAACTATCCGGTCCAGGGCTTTCATGTGCCAGGATCTTTTTGATTACTGCTTCAATTTCACCAGCTGTTAGCAGTCTGTTAAAGAACTGTTTTAATTTAAAAATAATTGTTTTCATAACTCAGTTTCCACAAAATAATGCTACAGTATTCTTTGGAGTGAGACTGGTACTAAAGTGTCTATATTAAAAGGCTATATCTGAGGAAGCCAGAGAGTGATTACCTATTACCATGTGCTAACAGAGATTCTCCTGGTGACTCAATTGCATCCAGTCTACCACAAACTTGTGCCCCAAACTTCAACCCCATGAAAAGTTCTCAACCCTGAATAACCTCAGTGCCCTCAGGCTGTTCCTACAAGGTCCTTCCCCACCCTGTCTCTTCCAGACTCTCCCTCCTCTGCCCCCATCACGAACAAGCAGCTCACCAGAGTGGCATCACGCAAGCTGCTTTCTCTTCCTTTCTCTCTGTGGCTCTGTGGTTTTGCTAGCTCCCTCGTCCCCCACCGAAAAGCAAACAGCACTGGAGCATGCGCTTTCCCTGGGCTGCCGTGCCTCTGCAGTCGGGCGTCCGTGTAAAGCACTCTGCTCCCCCAGGCACAGTACGGGGCCCAGAGGGTTCTCGTTCCCTGGTGGAGCAGGGACGACGGTGCCTTCTTATTCACAGGTCCACCCTGCATACCTGCCACAAGGTCGGAGCCCAGCTGGTGCCCTTAGCTGAAGGAATGTCTGTGAATGAGTCACTTCTGAAAGCGGTGATAGGCACATGGTTTCCTGAAATGTCTAAGGCAGGTTTAGGCCTGGATATACTACTTTAGAGCAGGGTAACCATAGAAGATACCCCAGCCCCCTCGAGTATGATGGTGGCTTTTAAAATACCCCTAATTTTGGATTTGCCCTTTTCCTATTTAAACATAAACTGTAAACTTTTTGTACTGTAAAAACTATAATTTTTTAAATGGCGAAAAATTATTACAGTAAGACCATGAATGAAGATGAGCTTGTTGAACTCACTTATTTTCACTTTTTTTTTTAAGCTCTCTTTCTAAAACACTTTGTGCACCGTCCCCATCTCAGCAGCAGTTCGGTCACATCTAGGGGACTCGGGCATCGTTATAGCCACTGCCGTACTGGGATTGTAAACGACGCGACATGCTGGTCTGGGTAGACTTGGGGTTTTTCTTGCCCGTGAAAGTCAAATGAAGAATACCCATGTGGAATTCGTGACTGAAGAAAATTCAAATAGCCATTTCTTAAATTTTTTCTTGCCCCCAATAAAACCACTTTTGATTTAATTTGCCAGATTAGAAATATTTTTACATGTTCATCGTCCCACTAGTGACTATTTAAACCGCAGTCAGTTCCAACAACTTTCATTTCAAACCCTCTTATTCAGTTGCTTAATTAAATACAAAAACCCTCCATGGTGTGAACATTTTCATTTTATCACTAAAACCCATAAAAGCCCATGTTTGGAATCTCAAAATCAGAGGTATCCTGCTTCTTTATGCTATTTAGTTGTTTCTGGTTCACACAGATTACTAATTATTTGAGCATGTTGGGTAAGGAAGATTGGCATAATTGATTTTAAATGCCCCCTTTAAAAAAAAAAAACAATTAGTTCTTCCAAAATAATGGAATTTTGTATGCTTCGGAGAGATATAAAATGCAGACATAGTAATATAAAAACCTTATTTTTTTCAGTCTCTCCGGCATCCCTGTAACAATTCAAGTATGTGTGAGACCCGGCACACAGCCAGTGTGCAAACATAGTCACTCAGCGTTGAATAAATGAAGACTGATATTTCAAGTGACGATTTAAAATTTCAGTGGAACTCTGAATATATAAAGTATTTTTAAGTAAAGCCAGTCATTATAAAGTGATATTGCTTTCATCCTTAATAAAAAAGCAAAACGGGATAATATAAAGTTTCCTTGGCCTTCTTAGACATTACTGAAATATTTTGCATAGATTATGAAGCTATTCTGATCATTCCGACCTTATTCTGACCTAATTTTTGTGAGTTTGATAATACCTTATATTGACTTTTGGTAATTATTGTGTGCTTAAGAAATTAATGTCATATAAAAATGACTGCAACAACATAAAATCATAAATAACAATACTACATTTTCTAACATATCCGATAGTGTCATTTTTTATCTTTTTTTTGTAGTTTTAGAAATTTTATATTTCTTGATTTTAATTCTTTTCCATATGGCCATAATTGTCTGTTTTTCTCAAGGTATCTCTATTTGGTATACTATTTTTAGACTGGCTATCCCTTCAGTATTACTCTAAAATATGCAGGATATATTTCCATTTGGAATCAGAAGTTTGTGTATTGGGTATGCAGTTACAGCAAAATTTCACTAATTCAGAATTTCATAATAAAGAATTATCATTCTAATATGAATTAAATAAAAGCTAACCTTTCTACTACCCCCTTTGCCAGTAAAGTTAACAGCATAAAGACGTTCATTGGAAGTACTTAAACCATCTCAAACTGGCATATTAGCCTTCCCTGTTTATTTGCATACAGGGCTGCTAGTTGCAAATTAGTCACTGCTCAGGTTCCCAATACACTCTTTAATGGGATGTAGTTATTCATTAGTTCAAAACTGTATTATAATGTTTAAAACCTATGTTTTAGGAAAAATCTATAATAAGACACCTTAATAAATATTACATTTCAATTAGTCTGAAATAATGTTTTCAAACGTATTGAAATATTAACTAATGACTCCATTTTTTGTGAACTGAACATCGTGTCTTATCAAGAGTCTGTGAGAGTTTTCTCTGAAAAACATTTTGACATTTAAACTTCTACTCTAAAAGCCTCCAAGTAGTATTTCTCCCAAAGGATGATGGCCTGTAATTTACTGCAAAAGTTTTCAAGATAGAATTGATGCTTTCAGATCCTGAACTAAAAGAGTTACTTGTATGAACAAAAAAGAAAAAAAAATACAGCACGAAGTATCAGTATTCGTCAGACTCCGGATGATTGGGGAGGTTAGCGCCTGACGTGTGAATGTGTGAAAGTTGTTGATCGGGGAGACGCGCAGTGTCCGTGTCTGACGTTCTGTCCAGAGGCGATCCGCGGGAGCTGAGAAGATGTGCGGGGAGTGAGGAGCACTTCCCTCCAGACCCCAGCTTCGAGTTCGCCCTGTGCACACTGTGGTTTGTCGTTAGCGACCAGAAGTTGCTACCTTGTCACGGCTAGACCCCCGGAAGGGTTGTGCCTGACCCCTCTCCTTAGAGAGGCCTGACATCACCAGAGCCTGATTGCTCCTCTCTTACCTGCGACAGTCATTTTGATGTGTGTGCCTGAAAGACACCCAGATGTTGTGATGGATGCATGTAAAACCTGTATTTACGTGATGGACTATCCTTCGGCCCAGCTGTGGTGGTCGGAGTCTCATTGTCAGTGTGTTGAACGTCAGAGCGCTGGCACTTTAGGGGTAAGGTCCCTGAGGAGCCTTGGGTGCTTGTCGAAGGTCCACTTACCAACACCGGTCTCTTATCTCCATCCCCTCGCCCTCAGGGACGCGTCATCCGAGGCGGACAGCAACATCCGGCAGATCAACCAGGAGGCAGCACACCGGCGCTTCCGCTCCCGCAGGCACATCAGCGAGGACTTGGAGCCCGAGCAGTCGGAGGGCGGAGACAACGAGGTGCCACCCCCCACCCCCCACCCCCGCCACCCCTGGACTCTGCACCTCCACCATCCTTGTCCCCAGCTTGCTTCTGTGTTGTGATTTCTTTTCCCCATAAAAGCGGTCTAGAAAATAAAGCTCGTGGCCTCATAGCTAACTGACAACCATGGGGATAGGAATTTAGAAAGTGCTTGTGAGAGTCATGTCTGGTGAAGAAGTGTGTGCATCATTGCAGAAGGGAATGACATTATTCTTTGTATGGGAATCTTAGTATTTTTCTCATGCTATAATTTTTTCCCCGGAGTCTAATCACATCTTATTAAATGGGAACACGGTTATCCTATTTGTACACTTGAGCCCTGTAACTTGTTTGGGTACTAAATACAAGCTTTTACTGAATAATTGGACATCACAAAAGAAATTTATTACCAAGTAAATATAAATGTGGGTGAATAGAAATGTTTATCATTTTCTTCTGAAATGTTTGTGGTAAACTCCTGGAGGGGAAAGTTATAAATTGAGGAACAAATGAACGATTATCATAATTTCCGTGCTGCTTTAACAACGCTGTTTACTTACTAGAAATCTGTGAAAGACTTTTTGTTAGGAAAAAGATCATTTGCAAAATGCTCCAGCGATCAAAATTGGAAAAGCAAAATTAATGATTCCATAAAAAATTTACGGAAGGGTACTTTATACCAGTGTTTAATTACAGATTATAGCACCTCCGCTGTTTTCAGTGTGAATCCTCAGCAGTTAGCGTGCAAGAAAATCCATAGAAAGTGTCAGGGAGTTCCTGAGATGATTTCTTTAACCCGCGCATTTAGTAACAAGTGCTAGAAGGAAGTCTCAGCTCCGAGAGGTGGGACAATAAAGCAATTAAGGGGACAGCTCCTGGAACCAGGCTTCCTTGATTCAAGACCTGGTCCTGCCACTTCCTAACACTGTTACCTCGGGCAGGTCACCCCCTGTGCCTCAGTTTCCTCATCTGTTAATTAGGGTAGTAGTCATATCTTTGTCATGATGTTTATGAAGATTGTCTGCCTCCTAAGTGCTCAGTAAATGTTAATTATAGTTACGATCATGGTTACTACTGGGGAGGGGAGGAAAGGGTTCCTCATTCCTAGCATTTAACTCAGCGTCTCCTTCCCTGATAGCCTTGGGAGACCATTTCAGAAGAAATGACTATCACTGGAGACTCCCTCAGCCTGGCGCTGCCGCCACCGCCCTCCTCCCCAGGCTCTCGGAGCAGCCCTCAGGAGCTGTCCGAGGAACTGAGCAGGAGGCTTCAGATCACTCCGGACTCCAACGGGGAGCAGTTCGGTTCTTTGATTGTAAGTAATCGTCCTGTTTGACTGAGGAGTTAAGCAAATATTTCATCATTTTCTGTTGCTTTAAGAGAGTCTTGTATGCAAATAGTGACCAAGGGTCTTACAGCTCCCAGACGACTGACATTTTCCAAAGTTCCTTCTGACCTCACAGAAGCAGGCTTATACCTACTTTAGCCCAAATAGCTGAGCATCTTTCTTGATTTGAAAAGAGTGCAAGAGAATAATAAGAGTTCCTGGCTTCTGTAATTGCCGACTTTCAACCTTGTGGCATTTCTCCTCCCATCAAAGGCTCACACGTAGTACTTTGGTCACAAAACGTGGCATTTTGCATCGGGACGTAGAAGACATTGGTCCTCCTAATCCATCCCCTTAAGTAACACTGCAGATCTCTCATTCTCATTTCACGGATGAAGACAAAGTTCAGATGGGAGATAAAAGACACCTCCTAAGCCCCAGAAAACTAGTCCTTGACAAGGGCTGTGGCATCGAAATACTGACATCAGTGGTAGCATCTGAATTTGGATTCTCAACTATTAGGGCCACTTTCTGGAAGCTTCAGATGGAGCTCAACCCTGATGAGAAGCAGCAGAATCAGCCACGAAGACCTCTCTGTGTTGGACAATACAAAGCTGTACAGAAAAAGCCCCTAGAAAATTCCCGCTTGTGCATTGAATTAAGAACAAATGCAGCCTCCGTTCCTTGAGAAATTGAACTGCAAGATGTTCTGTTGTAAAGATGGAAGTGATGTCACTGAAAATGACACCCTAGAAAAATAGTCACTGTCACCGTCATACCAAATGCAAGCGGGCAGGAGCACTGCGTGAAACGTAAAGGCAAGTAAATGCTCACACAGTCGTTACTCCTTCGGTTACGCCATTTTTATTTAAAAAGGCACCATTGGCCCATCTGTGTGAGTTGCAGTGACTACTTAGTTAACGTGGTTTTAGGTTAAAATCTTATGAATGTTTTTTCAGAAAGATTAATACCACCGAGATGAAAATTTAGTACTAAAGGGGCAGGAAGAAAAGAGTTTGCATAAATGGGACATTTGAATTGGTAAAACGGTTGCTGTGGAAACAATATAAGCAATGAAGCCATATATTTAAAACCTATAAAAGGAAGTAAGTACTATAGTAATTTTGGCAATTATATACCTTTGGTCTACCAAGTGAAAAATCATACTATTCTTCAGCATTAATATTAAGTTAGCATTTCTTAATTATTTGTATAAGGAGCTCCTGCATTTACTTATCACAGCTGTATAAAATACCTTTACCATCCAAGTGCTGGTGTCAGAATTATTTTAAGATTGTGTTGAGTCTGGTTTAACTATTACATAAGCGTGCCCAAGAAAGAGGAGAACATGGGAGTGTTCTCTAGTTTGGCGCAGGGACGCTTTATTCCAGAACAACAGCGTGAACTCATTCTAGAGCGCAAACTCGTTCGTGACAACTACAGAGGACGCCAGTAGTCCCCACCCCGGTCACTGTCCCAGAGTCTTTCTTTGACCTTCTCCCATTTTAGTTATCATTGCAAAGTGTCAACAATGAGTAAGTGCCACACGCTTGTCCCAGAAACGAACCTGTCACTCATCAGACCCCTGCCTTTGTGTGTGTGTGCGTCCCCTGCTGTGTTCTCTGATTGGATCCATTCAGCTTTCTTTAAAAAAACGACATAGATTAATGCAAACAAGTGAGAGAGACATTATACATTACACATTAGATTTCTGAGGTTAACCTCACTGTTTTTCCTCATTCCTCATCTGTACAACTTCAACTCCATTAAGAAACTAAAATCAGAAATACCCGACCCTTCAGAAGTAGCACCAGATTACATTTGGGTTTCTCTGGATATGGAGTCCAGCTGGTTCTTTGTTCATGGTAATAATAGTCAATGATTGTTTAACAGCATAAATCAACACCCTTCCTCTACTCATCTCACACTAGAATTTACCTAGAAGTTGCATCCCAAAGCAGATTGTAAGACTTCCAGCTTCCTGTTTCAGTTTTAAAGCAACCCTGCAGCGTGACAGTGGCCTGTTGAGTCCCCTTTCCTGTTTTGTCCTCGTTCTCTGTTATTAAATAATGAAGGACCAGCCACCCCGCAGTCTGCTTAGGACACTGAGGGTGAAAACTGCAGAAACGTGACTCGGAAGGATCGCTCTCGTTACTCCGAAGGGATGATGCCTCATTTACTTACCTTCCATTGCTGTACAGTGGTGAATAGGGTTTCAGTGGTAAGCCAGTGAAACTCGTTTTTCTGAGAATGTTTCCTTGATGCCCGTGTCCTTTCCTCCCCTCCAGCAGAGGGAACCCTCCTCCAGGCTGAGGTCATGCAGTGTCACCGAGGTGGTCGCGGAGCAGGCTCATCTACCACCGGTAACCCCCCCATTTCCCGTCCTCCATTGGCTCCTTCGGCTTTTATTTAAAATCATTGGGGCTATTGAGGAAGAGTTTTTCCTGTGCAAATCCATTCACTGTATAAATGCAACATTCAAATTTCCCAGCAAATTGCCCAAGGAGGGTGGATTTCCAATACAAAGAATTATTTTTGCCACCAAAGTCTCCAAAATGGTAAAAACTTCATTGCTTAGCTTTTCAGCCAAATTTATGCCAATGAACATTGTGTTTACTTAAACGACTTAACTAAAAACATAAGTTCATTTTTTTAATTAACTTAAGCTGTGCCTCCTGTGTTTTGAGATCATAGTGAATCCGTTTAAACAGGAAGAACTCTTCTGGGTGGGGAGCAACTGCGGCTTTCTCTGACTAATGGCCCAAACTCTTAACCCCCAACAGCCTCTGTACCTTCTCTTTAAAGGCAGCTCTCCTGACTGAAGAATTAGCTATAATTTGTTCCCACTCTCCCACAGTTTTTATAACTAGCAGCAAATATGGAAGAGTGGTGGGTGTTTAGCAATGGACATACAGAAAAGTGAATGTTCCCATTCGAAGGCAGACCAGAACTGCCTTGGGAAAGGCTTGGTGTACGCACTCAAAATAAGAAATGTTAGGTAAATTTGTTTCTTCTTTGGAGGGAGAAAAGACGTGGTTTTAGCATGTTCAGTTGGATGTGTGACCCTAACCAGTATTATGACTACAAATCCTCCATCGTTTTTAGCACTAATACCTTATTCTGGGTGATGGGGGGGAAAGCGCACAGACAGATGTCCAAATCAGTGTCTTCCCTACCATGGACGCTGCTGCACCACTCAGAAGGATATTTTTGCCTAGGTTTTAGTCTTTTATGTCTACAAAATGAGTTAACGAGTACACTAGTCAAGTGCGTAGTCAAAATAATAGATTCACCTGCGCCTTCTGGCAGACGTGCTGGTTGATGAGGAGCTTCCTTTCTGGGATGGTTTCAGTCCGGGCCCCCCCCCCCAAAAAAAAATGACAATGAGCTCTGATGGACTCGTGGGGCCTCCGTCTAAGGGTTCTGTGACTCTCCTTGCTGAATCAATGGCATCTTCTCTCCTTTTCAAAATCCATGTCAACTTTATTTGCCAAAGACCTCATTTTCCTGGAAACTGATGGGTCCTCCCTCTTTCCTTGTGCTCTGTGAAGCTGTAAACTCACTGATCGCCAGGGGCCTCTTACTAGAAGTTTGAGTTTGAACAACTAAAGAACCTGCTAATTATTTAACAGAAGGTACAGTAAGACCTCTCACATTATTACTCCTGAGGGCATCGTGTCACTGTGCACCCACATGAAGGCCTCCCCCGAGGCTTCTCCAGTGGGAGGTTGATGGGGATCCTTTTCTCCTCCTGGTCATCAGTGAGTGCTCAGCTTTCCTTGGGCAGGATGGCTTTTCAGGGGTTCTGATTCATGTCACCTGCTTCCTGGCTGTGACACAGCAATGATTCCTGATTCGATCGGCATCAGGTGGTCTCCCAAAGTGCATTTCACTGATGTGAATTATCATTTAACAGCCCAGTGCCCCAGCTAGGAGAGCGCGTGCGTCAACGGTCACGGGTGGTGAGGAGTCAACGGTAATGCTACCCTTGCAGACTTTAAGGGCAAAACTGCGGGTTGGTTGTAATGTTTGTACAATGGTGAATATGCTCTTTTTTTTTTTTTTCTTTTGGATGACATCAGCTTTTCTTATGCTACAGAGATGCACACGGTTTTTCTTTTAAACCTTTCACTCCCCCATGGTTCGAAGGTGCCGGGTAAAACGGAACCCATTTTAGCCTTACAGTTTTATTAGGAACACTGTTAAGCTTTGTTTAAGTATGTTTCGTTTGACCGTCGGGGAAATGGATTGGGTCAGAAGGGAACCAGGGAAGCCGCGGGAACCGCATGCGACTGTCCCAGCAGATTTTCGGTTGTGCGCAGGCAGAGCGGTCTGTCTGGTGCATTTTCTCTGCCACATTTTAAACGCTGGGCTCGGTTTTCTGTATCAGGCGCTTGAACCAGTGACCTTTTTCTGCTACCAGGGACTCTCATCACAGGAATGAACAAGTGTTCACATACTTTCTGGGAGGGGGAAAGCATTCAGGAAGTTTGAAAGGTCAAGAAAAAAAGTGGTGTTTGTCTAAGCCATGTATTTGATATTGTTATATACCATTAAATACCTATACAAGTGCTCATTTTCTTCAGGATGTTGATGATTTAAGGGAATAATTTAGTTATATGGTTAAAATTTAATGCTTAGCCTTGTACACAGACCAGTCAAATTGCCATCCAGCAAAAGTCAGCCTCATTTAAGCTATTGAGCCACAGTAATTTCTGTGAAAGTCCTGTGTCGGGCGTGGCAGGCTTCTTCCGCAGCAGAAGTCACAGACTTCCAGATGAACCAGCACGTTTCCGACGGCGCACTAGGAATTCCTGTGGCCGTGGAGCTGCAAGGTAGACAGATCACTTCATGAGATAATTTTAGCAGGATTCAGTGCAAATGAGCATCGTCTTTCATCCACTTTTGCATTTGATTGGCCTTGGAACCTGCTGTCCCCATTGGAGTGTCCTGGTAGCCGTGGTGTTCAGTGACAGGACAGACAGGTCGTGAGAGGGCTGGGCTCCAGAGTGAGAGCTTCCTGGCAGGACAGAGTGACCCGCTGAACACGATCCCGGCGGCCCTCGCTCTACACTCTTCTTGGCCGGGACTCTCCCCTCCCCCACCAATAAATCAAAAATGTGAGTTTGGTTTCCTTTTTTACTTTTAAGGCCTGGGCCATAGGGGTAGTCCCTAAATGTTTTGCCTACCCTCGTGCTCCCTGTGCACCTGCTCATCTTTAGGCTGCAACGAGCCGTCTTATTTTACGGCCACACTCGAAGTTTCAGTAGGTCTGAAGGAGTCACGTCTGTCTCTCCTCCACAGTCACTCTCCCTCACACCAATGCCCTTTACTTTCTCTGTTCCTGTCCCATCTCCCACCATGGCCCCTCCCTCTTGCTCCTTCTCCCATCCCCGTCTATGTCAGCCCCACGCTGCAGTGTACACTCTTACACTGCGGCTGTGTTCTCCTCTCACAAAAACACACACACACACACACACACACACAGAAAACTGGGGTTTTGTGTACATATTACTTAGCAACTTGGTTTTTTTCACTGACGGACATTCCCCCGGGACGCGTTAATACTTACATAATATTCAGTGATGTGAATGCACCAGCTTATATAATTTTCCCACACTGATGAGCACTCAGCCCCCCACCCCACTGTTTGGTCCCACACACCGTGTTCCACTCACTGTCCTGGCACATCTCTCTGTCCTTGGCCGTGCTTTTATTTCTATAGCGTGACAAATGCCAATTCTCACCTGTAGAACACAAGCCTTTCCTTTCCCACACATCAGTACACTTCCTGGCTGGCTGAGCACAGGCCATCTCTGAGATAAACGGACAGGGGACAGCAGTCCTCTGGCCTGTGCTGCAGAGACCCTAAAATAAACTGAGGAGACAGGGATGGCAGGGGGCTCTGAACGAGTCTCGAAGCACCTGTGATCGAGCCAAATGATCATCACCTGTCAAAGCAGGTGGAGACTTTTTTAGGGTAAACGTAATTGAGCTCTTCATTTTCATGAAAGAAATGGAGCCCCCATAAAACTGTAGTGCAGGGGCTGGCGTTATGAAACACAATAGTCTATTCAGATGAAAAGCTGTGAGATGTTAAATGAAGCTTCCTAGCAGCTTAAACTTGTCTCTGGACTAATTAACTTGTTTCTGAAGGTAGGGCGTGTGTGTGTGTGCGCGTGCACGCACACATGCCAGTACACATGTACACACACACACACGGCAGTAGGGATCTGGCCATGGTCCCATGGCGGCCCTCCCGTGCTCTGTCTGTGGAAGCGGAGCCCTGCCCCTCCCTCCTGAGTGTGGTGGGCAGCAGTGTTTTGAGACCCAAGTGGAACCATCAGTACAGGTTGTTCTCCATTTTCTATTTGCAAAGAAATCTATAAAGAAACAGTTTAATGACACCGTCTCGCATAAAGGGAACTATATTATGGGTTACCAATTCAGTTCTCAGGAGAAGGTAAAATGAACATTTTAATCACATCCAATGTTCTCTACTGTAGTCCTAGTTTTCCATGATCTGATTAATCCTATTAACTGGGCCTGTGAAGATGAACTGGTCGCTGGAATCCTGTGCTGGAAGTCATGCAGCCTCAGAACTCCATTCTGAGATTAGGCACGACTCAGCCAAGCTATTTTAGTTTATCAGGCTCCTCATAAATATTTTTTCCAGGGATGCTATAACTGTAAATCTATCCTTAAGGTTTCCAGAACAGAGTTTTCTAAAGGCCTATCTAATTGCCTCTCCCAAAAAACAACTCAACAAGGAGCAAGGAAAGCAGCAGATTCCACTGAGGACTTCATTTAGCCGAAGCACTTGGGTCATCCTATAAACAGCAGCAGATCATGGCTCACTCACTCATCCTTTGCCACGCAGCCTACTGACGCTCACTTGGAGTACAGCTTAGTTCTAACTTGGTCTGGCAGAGTCATTTCTTGTAGTGCCCAGATAAAAAGTAGACTGGCGGTAGCTCTTTTCTATTGTTGCCACAGCTAGAGGAGAAGGGAGGGAAGAGCTTCAGGCTATAGACAAATTCATCCGTCTCAAACACTCATGAAGGGATCGTCTGCGAGTTGGTGTTTCATCTGCCCTTGTTGAGTCCCTGCACCTAGATCCAGGACGCTGTGTGGGCAGAGGCTTGGCATTAACCAGTGTGGGGCCTTCAGGCCCTTATCTGGAAAAACGTCAACAAAGTAGTTGCTGCAGTTTTAGCAGAAGGTTCTTTTGCAAATAATCTTGCCTTGCCTGTTATACACGTTTCAGAAATAACCATTGAGGCAGCTGCCATGGCCTCAGTTTTTCTCTGGAATGTGCTGTTGAGCCACATTAGCTGAAGTCCCCAAGTCACATGATAGCATCCTTGATCATGCAAAGCCAGAGCCCTGCCATGGGCAAGGGTGCCGATGGGACCCTCTCTGCCAGGGCACATTGTCAGCAGAGAACACATAAGGTGGGATAAGCCCCGCCAGGAGCTGGGCTAAGAGAGTTATTATTGGGTTGGCCAAAAAGTCCGTTATGTTTTCTCCATGAAATAAGACACATTTTTTCATTTTTACCAATCACTTTATTGATTTGGATATTTTGAGTATATCAGCCATCTCCCACTATTGGCTTCTAGTGGGTAGAGGCCAGGGGTGCTGCTAAACATTTTCCAATGCATAAGACAGCCCCCCAGAAAAGAATTGTTTGTCCAAAATGTCAGCAGTGCCAAGAAACTTTGCAAACCACTTTTGACTCATTTGATCAGTCACAGCACCTTCACCATACACTGCACAAATCTTTTTTTTTTTTTGCATTTCAGTTGCATGTTTACCTTCCTCGAAATACTAAAACATAATACGTTGAAAATGCTACATATTTTCTTCCATCTTCGATGTTAAAATGGCTGCACAGAAATACTCCAACTTCGATAAGTCTTTTTTTAACACGTGCCTATATGACAGCTGTCACAATGCAATCTAAAAATTATTTCAAATGAAGTTAAAGACAACTAAGTGCCACTAGAGTCATTGTATGGAAAAAAACATTAGCGGACTCTTTGGCCAACTCAGTACATCCTCAGCCTAATGTCAAGAAAACAACAGCTGGTAAAACATCTGGAGGGTGCACAGATTCTAATTAGGGAAAGTGGTGCCCAGAAAGAAGTGGCTTTCTTTGGACCTCACATAGTGTTTGACCTCTTGCTGCTTTTACATTCTCCTGGGAGCCTTGCTAGTCACGGTTGGCTTCTTGTTTCCTAGCCCTGCACCCCTAGAGTGGCACCCCTTTCCGAGATACAGGTGTGATATGCGGCATCCATACAATCTGGGACTTCCTCCTGAGACAGTAATGACCTCAGATGTCCATCCATCCTGTTGCCTCCTTGAGTCCCTGAAAGGTCCTTGCTATTCCAGAGTTCTCCACCCTGGCTGCTGCTTACAAGCAAAAGTGTCTCAGGAATCCTTTTTTGATCTAATTTGGACTATCTAAACATAATCACTCTATACTGGACATGTCTCTGACCCCAGAAACTGCCTCTGCTTCCTTTACCCTCTAAAGAGACAAACCACATGCGCAGACAGGGTAAATACAGCCTCAGTTCTCAGGCTTTTTGGAATTCTGACCTCATGTTGCCAAAGTGGCTTCCTGAGCTGGGCCAGTTGGAGTATCCTGATCGGTCCTCTTGATTAGAGGCTTCTGGTGTGAATGCAGACTTCCTGTAAAAGACACAATGCAAAGGCCGTAAGCTGATGAAGACTTCAGGAATAAGCTAGGAGAGTATCCCTGCGGCAGCCATACTGAGGGGAGAACATTCAGAGCATTCCTTCGCAGAGAATGGCATTTGACCATTTGAAACACCTGTAAGCTCAACATAGCCTGACAGTAAAATGTAGTATCTAAAACAGATTGTACTTTTCTCTTTCTTCATCTCATGAGAAACAACCTTTATATTTAAGCCTTAATGGCGTTAGAAACGAGTGCCATAAGGTTTTGGACCCTGTAGGGTTCATGTTAGAGTACATTGGGTAGATTGGAAGGTACTGGAGATCTATTGTTTTCCAGACACTAGTGTTTTGGGTACTCATAAAATTAACTTACTTTGCATAGAAAAAAAAAACAGTTCTCTGGGTGTACATTACTCGATGAAACTGATCAGAAGGCAGATGCATGAAATAATGATGCTCTCTCACACGAACAGCCATCAGTGGCCTACGCACACACCACGCCGGGCCTGCCTTCGGGCTGGGAGGAGAGGAAAGATGCTAAGGGACGCACATACTATGTCAATCATAACAATCGGACCACAACCTGGACACGGCCTATCATGCAGGTATGCAGATCGCCAGACCACTGACGTTTGCAGGAAGTCGGGGCCAAAATGTACATGAGCTCCCGGTTCCTGATGTTTATGTATTGTCCTGAGAACCCGTGTGCTAGAAATTTTTTCCCCCACAGAGAAGATGCCTTATTTTAAGTATAGCATATGCCTGTAACTGTAGCTAGCATAAGGAAGAATTTGATCCCCAAATCAGTCTGTCCCTAGATATATATTTTTAAATGTCATGTGAAAGATGTTTTCAAAGTCAGAGGCTATGACAATGTGTGGCGTCTCTCCCACTCCTCCCCCTTTTTCCTGAGGCTCATTTTCATGGGCTAGTGATTCATTTTTATTTCCCTCGAATGTTTCCTCACCCCCACCCCCATTATTATGTTTAATCATTTCCTCCATGATTTTAATAGGCCAGACCTCTCATTACTGCTGGCCGTGTTGTTGTTCGGGGCCACACTCCAAAGCGTGTGCACATGCACACACTCGGAGATCCTTGTGTGAAGCTAACTTGTTTTTGCCTCCAACGTAGCTCGCAGAAGACGGCGCCTCTGGATCCGCCAACAGTAACAACCACCTAATCGAGCCTCAGATCCGCCGGCCTCGTAGCCTCAGTTCGCCGACAGTAACTTTATCAGCCCCACTAGAGGTGAGCAGGCCACTCCTCTAACTGGGGTCACGTCTATCCTGTGGCTTCTCGTTCTCTCCTCTCTCTCCACTTGAACTTCAGTTCTGCAGCCGCCTTCCTCTCTGGTCACTCGGTGTGTCTGTGGTGGAGGGTGCTCCTGTGCGGCGTGACTGCATGCTTCTCTGTGCCACCCAGCTCGCCACCCTGGACTCTCATGCCCGATTCTCGTTCTCCCGTCGGAGGCCGCGGTGGCTCATGCTGGACGTGTGGGCTCCTCTTCTCAGAACTTTCTCCATTCGTGTTGTGTTTCGCTCCTTCTTGCCTGTTACCTCATTAGACATGCTTAATAACTCTTTCAAGCACTGATGTTTATATTGAGTTTTAAATCATAGCTGTGGCTTTGATCATTTCTTTTCCTTCCGACGGGAGGGTCTGTCATTGCGTGGGCACACATCTGCGTCTCTAAGTCATTGCCGGGCGTCTGCGTGTCCTCTCCCGTCTGTGTGGTTTCAGTGCCATCCTTTAACGTCACCGTGTCAGAGAAGCCAGAGCGTAAACATTCGAGTTCTAAACTTGACCAAGTCCTAGAGATAGCAGTGGGATTCTCTGTGCCCTTGGCTCGAGATGCTGATAAAAGGGAATGGATGCTAGCCCTCTTTCAAACTGCAACAGAAATGTCATGGGCAGCTGTCTTCGATGACACAGGGGTTTCTGTTTGTGCTCTGCACATGACCCACCCATTCTTCATGGGAGTGCGAGCTCATTAAGAGCAGAGGCTTCTTGTTCTCCCCCCTCTGTAAAATCTGCATCCATAATTCCCAGGAGGGAACAATATTTTCATTATATATCCAGGAACTGTCAAAGGATGGTGGTTTAAAGTCATTAATGTCGTGTGTTAACCAGCAGAAAAGCTTTCAAGTTAGAGGGACTTTAAGTAAATGACAGAAACAGGTTTTCTGGCAGCTGCCCCCTCGTCCCTCTCCAAAGAGAGCCTCCACGATGCCCGGGAACGTTGCGACACGTCCGCCACAGCCCCACACGAAGCGTTCTAATGCTCGTTGTTATTCCTCAGGGTGCCAAGGACTCTCCCATACGCCGGGCTGTGAAAGACACCCTTTCCAATCCACAGTCCCCACAGCCATCCCCTTACAACTCCCCCAAACCACAACACAAAGCCGCACAGAGCTTCCTGCCCCCCGGCTGGGAGATGAGGATCGCGCCGAACGGCCGGCCCTTCTTCATCGACCATAACTCAAAGACGACGACGTGGGTAAGGTCGCTGCTTCTGTCCGGCCCGTTTCCATCGTGAGGTCTGGCCTTGACTCCTTCCTGTCCTCACTCCGTACTCATGGTTCTTGCAGAGAAACGTCACCGACCCCGAAGCTCACCTGCAGAGGGTTAGCTCAGCCTGCGCCCGGATTCTGCACGTGTGGGCTGGCGGGGGCGGGGCAGGTGCGGGCACCGGGCCAGGGCCAGCGGTCGGCCCCAGGCCGGCTGCCTTTTCTCCGGAGCACCCCTGGAAAGCTAGTGTTTTGACAGTTTAGCGTCCTTGGTGGGAGGAAAAGCAGTGTTCATATTGCTAGGATGTTGATGTTTTTGTTTCACGTCTCATGATAGTGTAATAGGAATTCCAGTCTTTTGGAAAATCATTTTTCTTTGCAGTTTCTTTTTGCATTTTTATTAACATGGCCCATCTTTGTTTGATTTGGCCCTTTCATTTGTACTGTTCACCGCAGATTAGTATTTCATGCATCTGTGCTACATTTCACACCTTTAATTGGGGAGGAGGAGATGTACTAAAGGGCTTTGCTTGGAAATTTGATAGCTCTTTTTTGTGAACATTTTATCAAACTTGACTGTTCTTCTCATGCTGCCCTTCCCCATGTCCCTGAGTCATACATTAGAAAGAACCTCTGTGTTGTATTAACTTGGACAAGACAAGATTCGTTAAAAGGGATTGGACTGCCCAGGCTGGTGTGGCTCAGTGGATTGAGTGCCGGACTGCAAAGCAAAGGGTCCCAGGTTAGATTCCCAGTCAGGGCACATGCCCAGGATGAGGGCCAGGTCCCCAGTAGGGGACATGTGAGAGGCAACCACACATGGATGTTTTTCTCCCTCTCTTTCTCCCTCCCTTCCCATCTAAAATTAAATAAAATCTGGGGTGTTTTTTTTTTTAGATTTTATTTATTTTAGAGAGATGGGGAAGAGAGGGAGAAAAAAAGGGAGAGAAACATCCATGTGTGGTTGCCTCTAGCACACCCCATACTGGGGACCTGGCCTGCAACCCAGGCATGTGCCCTGACTGGGAATCAAACCAGCGATGCTTTGGTTCCACAGGCCTGTGCTCAATCCACTGAGCTACACCAGCCAGGGCTAAGTAAAGTCTTTTTTAAGAAAAGTGAATGGACGTATTTTTATATTCCCCTGAAAGTTCATTTTTTAGCTGAATCAGTGGTAGCTTATGTAATGTAGCATACAGTTTTTTGTTTTTGTTTTTATTACGGGTCAGTGGTTTTGTCCTGCTGTAGCACCCACAGGTGTGTGATTGAACTGCAGTTGGTTCTCTTATTTCTGACCATTTCTGATACTACGGGAGGTTTGTTTTTCTTCCTGTCCCTTATGTCCTCAGCCAATGATCTGGGTACACAGTTTAGCTCAGTCCTTCTAGAACCTTTGCTGCTTGCTCAGAACTGACGGGATGGGAAAGCTGGCTGAGCATTGGCATTGCTATTGGCCACTAGACCTCCAGTCTTGGACCAGCAGTGAACACATACTTTCAACTCCCACTTCCATTGAAGACTCCGAGTGTGTTCAGCTGACAGAACAGCAGTGTGGTGTTAATGAGAGGCCTGGACCAAAACGGCCTGGGCTGTCCTTTGTACTTGCATAGGGTGTGATGCTAATCAGTCCCTTGAGAATTGGACTAGACGGCCTGGATGGCTCTCTCTCTCTTTCAAACCCTACGTATGGGTCGTGATATAACACGTCGCCATGGGGACATTCTCGGCATTGGGGGCAGGGCTGGGACTGTGCCTTATTGCAGGACACCTAACAATCTTGGTTCCTGCCACCGAATAACCACCATTTCTCTCCCCACCCCCCCACCATAGTGATGATAACCAAAAATGTCATCAAACACTGGCAGACACCCTGTAGTGAGAACCGATCTAAAAGTTCCTATTTTAAAGTAAAGTAATTGCCTGCCACGAGAATTTATCATTTAGACCCTGGTGATTTTCATAAAACTCGTAACCTCCTCTAAGGCATATAATGACATGTCGCTTTGCTTGACTCACCTTTGAGTCTGAAAATAATATCACTGGTTTGTGGCCGAGGTGGGAGTAAGAGAGAGGCAGCTTTGGGGAAAACAGACTAGGGGAGATTGTTTTGTTTCGTTTTGTTTTAATTCTCACAAGAACCCTTTTTAATCAAGGATATGTTCTTTTGTTGTTGTTTTTATGGGTTTTAGAGAGGAAGGGAGAGAAACAGAGAGAGAGAAACAATGATGTGAGAGAGACATCAAACAGCCTCCCAGATGCACTCCAATCGGGGATCAAAACCGCGACCCAGGTGTGTGTCCTGACTGGGAATCAAACCCACAGCCTTTTGGTGTACTGGATGATGCTCCAACCAGCTGAGCCACCCAGCCAGGGCAAGCTTGGTTTTTAAGTCCTTTTTTCCTCATTGACAAAGAGCGTGTGGCTGTCCTGTAGAGTACCCATTTCCACAAATCCTCAGCCAGAAAGGGGAGCTCCAGAAATAGGGGGTAAATAGTATCAAAGTAGATGGATTAGTGTATGGAGCCACTGTGGCTTGCCAACATAAGCTATGATTTTAGTCATTCGAACTAGCTTAGTAATCAGATTCCCCTAACCTTTTCACAGCCTTCCACGCCACAACTGCAGAGTGACTGCAGCTGGGCAGATTTTGTGGTAAACAGCACCAGTGTGCTTCATTGCCTGCAGCTGAGCTGAATGGAACCCGGGTTGGATTTCCAGTTGTCCCTTTCTACCCAGATGCTTGTTATTCACTGATTGACTGGTTTAAAATTTTAATTTGTTAAAACAACATTTTGTTGCTGCTGCCAGTGTTGAAAACCCTTAAGGTGACAACTGGAAATTCCCCCAGTGACTCCCCTTCTTAATCAGACTCTTAATCAGGCTGGGCCAGCTGCTGTCTCTCCTTCTAAACAAAGGCCTATACAGAATTCTTACTGTCAAAGGCAGGCTCTGAATTGCCTGTTGATTTGGACAAAAGATGGAGGGATAGAGGGAACTGTAAGGATACTGTTCAGCTTAAAATCTATTTTGAGTGGGTTTGGGCTTTGTTTCGTTTTTTAAAAGAGAGAACAAACAAGAGGCCAGCATAGCTTTTCTTAGGTTTGAGCCTTATAGTGAACAAGGAAGAAAGGCCGGTGGCACGGGAGGAGAGGAATGACAATGGTGTTCCTGTCCCCATCAGCCTGCGGGCTCTGGGCCCCTGCACTAAGCCGTAGCATTCAAAGAATCAGGTGACGGTTACCGTTTTGTCCCTCTGAAGTGCATTTCTAAAGCACGACCTGATATGAAAGCCGTGTGCCCGCAGTCCATCTGGAGTCACATCGGAGACCCCGTGCCTGCCAGTGAGGGTCTGTCCCTTACTGCCACAGAGGACAGAACCTAGGCCTGTGAGCTACTGACGATAGGCCTTGTCCACGTGAGGATTCCCTGCAGCCAGACTTCCAGCGACTGGTTCACTTGTCCCCACCTGGGGCAGGCCACAGGTGCCTGCTGGAGGCCACCAGGTGACTGAGGAGAGATGACAGGCCTTCGGTTTCGTCCGTTCCTCCTGCTAAGCGTGTATGTAAGAGTCTGTTTGTGTGTTCTACTGGACAAAGCATTGGCTTGTTTTTGCAGGAAGAAAGAGTACGCCCTTAGTGAACTTTCAGGTCTGCCCTCTCCCTGATCCAAACTGATAAACACATGGTAGCCTGGACGTGGCTGTGGATCTCTCCCAGGATGGAGAGGGAAAGCTGTGTTTCTGACCAGCGAGCATTCCTGTGTTCCCTACACGTGTGTGTGTGTGTGTGTGTGTGTGTGTGTGTAGTGACTCTGCTAGGAACCCTTTTTGGTTTTTAAAAACATGTTGCTCTTTGCATTCTGTTTAAAACTTCTTTCAACTGTATGGAGGGAAATAATTGGGAAATACTAGAATAATTGTGAATAGTGAGTGTTCTTAACTGTGCTAAAGAAAGGGAGAAATGGGGAAATGTGCTTTCTTCATATTTTATTCATTTATAGTCATATCATTTGAGACCTCATTAGTGTTCCAACTCTTGGCATCCCTAAGGCTGTCATCACTCACTGGGGCCTTGGCTGCCCTCCACCTGCGCCACCAGCTTGGGGGTGCCAGCCCCTTGGTTGTTCAAGGGGGCAGGGGAGTTCATTGTGCCCCTAGACTTTGGCTTCAGAGACAGATTGCAGCTGCTGCCATTATTTTATTTTTGTTGGTGTAATACAATAACGTGACTCCTAAGGCCCTGGCACCCTCACATTCTATAAATTCTGGGTTTGCATGCAAGGCCATCATAGCAGACCTGCGAAACTGGGTTTATGCTGTGCTTTATGCTCCCCTCACCCTCAGCCTCTCTTCACTGGTACTTTAATTTTAGGGTTTTCCCCCCTTTTAAATCACCAGCTTTTAACCAAAATAGCTGGTTGTCTTTCATTGTAGCTTCTATGGGTGATTCCAAGACATGGCTGCCCTTGCCCGTGGCATTGGAAGCCCCTGTCCTCTTTCGCGTCGTAGTGGCCTCAGGCTTTCTCCACACCTGCACGGGCAGGGGCTGTGTTCTGTAGGGTCCCCTGTGGTTGGGACTCCGGCCCAGCTCAGAATCTGCCAGCAGTGGGTAGCTTTTGTGGAGTTCTATGCTCATAAATTTTTCCTCTGTCACAATTAACTCATCACAAATGTTTCTCAGAATATCAGCTGTTCGAACTTTCTAAATCCTAAATCTGTTTAATAGATCTATTGACGCAGTGTGTGTTCCAGTAGACTACAGAACACTGGGCCTATTTTATGCCTTGGCTTACCATTTTTTAAAAGCATATGAGTGAGGTTCAGGGTCAATATTGATCATAAACCACTAACATGATTAATTCTGTCAATTATAAGTTGGCTATAGCTAACAGAAAGCAAAAATTTATTTTTTGTGATTTTTTTTATTTTTGCCAATTTCAAAAATCTGTCATTTTGTTATAACCCAGTAATACTAATGGTTTAAACTGTTGACTTGGAAAAAATAACTTTTTACAGCTTTATTGAAATATGATTCACATACCAATCAGGTCACCAATTTAAAATAGACAATTGAATGGTTTTTGATAAACGGTGAATGGAAATGAGCAGCCATCGCCATAATCAATATTAGAACATGTTCATCAGCCCCAAAGGAAACCCCTTTCCCATTAGTAGTCACAGAGTAAATTTTATTATTTTTCAAGGTCTGTACTAATTATTTCATTTTCTGGTTGACTTGGGAAAATGCCAAGGCAGAAAATCTTTTACTCATTTGACAGTAATAAGGGCTGCAATTGAAATAAAGGGTTATTTTTTAAGGATTGTTTCATTTTAGGCTTATTTGATGGACATTTTATTATTCTGAGTTTTATCACTTGTTTTCTAACCTTTTGAGTTTAAAATATGCATTCTCTTAAGTTACCCTGCCTTTTCTCTGGGTCCATATCAGTGAGAGGCAACTCCCAGACTGTGAGTGAGAACCTCTGGGCAAGTTCTCATTCTTCCTGAAACTCTGTTTCCTCGTCTCAAGAAACGGAGATCATGTGCCCAACCCCTAACAGGGAGGCTGCAAGATCATTAGGTCTGACTGTACTTTGTCGGTTAGAAAGTGTGACCACAGGTGTCAGACCACGTATTTCTCTTTCATTGGTTCTCTGTGGTATCTTCAGAAGCAAATCCCTTGAGAAAAATCTTTGGCCAACTTTTAAGCATTAAGACATACGGGAGAATCTGATCTGCAGAACTCGAGAATCTCAGTAAGGCTGGAGAGGAGGGATGAGACAACGGGAATAGGCAAACTCTCTCCGGAATGACACGTGGCTTGCCAGTCAGGCCAGATGCAGATTCTCTGCTTCCGTCCAGGAAAGAGTGGGAGGGAGGAGCAGGGAAGAGTGCCAACGGAGAGGCTCTTCCTAACTGTTAGGCCAGCTACCCCGCCCCAGAGCTCCGGGTCCAGCAGGAGGTTTACACACTAGGGCTTCACTCCCTCTTCCGTGGAGTAAGGCCTCCTCTTGGCGGGCTCCCTTTATTCCAGTTTCCATAGTAACATTACTGCTGGAACCCTCTTCACCTTCAGCATCTCGGGAAAACAATTAACCTATTATTTAAATAGTCTTACTCTCCTTCTTTCACCAAGGACGAGGAGGAAGAGTGGACTCTTTTTTGAGAGATGGTCAGCCAGGCCTCCTGTTCAAAGATGGGACCCTCCCATCCCCTCGTGCACGGGGGGAGCACGGCTCCGTGCACATGCGCCCTGGTTGCCCTGGAGCATGCAGCCCCCGAAGGGGAGGAGCCAGCAACAGCACACAGTCGGCCACGCCTAACACCTTCTGCCTTTTACATTTTTCCTGCAGGAAGATCCACGCCTGAAATTTCCAGTGCACATGCGGTCAAAGGCACCTTTAAACCCCAATGACCTTGGCCCTCTTCCTGTGAGTACACTGCAGACACCTGGACACTGTGTCTGAAAATGTTTATTCATTCCTCTGCCCAGTGTTGATGGAGAGGCCCTGTGACAATTTCTCCAGACTTTGAGGGCCCCATGGGTCTATAATTTCTTCATAGACTTGGGTGTATGACTGAATTCTCATACATACAATTCATCCAACAACCAGTACGTATGAAAGAGGCTTCTGAATTGCCAGCCGCCGGTAGTAGGTAGACCATGTAACTAGGATGTGAGAGGCATTCTTTACAGGTGGCCATGTAAGCAGCACACGTTTGTTTTGTAACGTAGCAACCGATAAGTTCCCCCTGTAATGCCGATTTAGTCAGTAGGAACAAAAATATTAAAAACGGTGGGAGAAAAAGGCATAGGTAACCACAGAAGGTTTATGTAAGTCATTTAGCCTGCAGATATTGTAAGTGTTCCTTCCTGGTTGATGACAACTTATAAATCTATTTTTTTAAATCAATTTGTTCTCTTTGGGAGCCTGAATGGGATTGAGCTGTTTACTCCAAACTGGATTTTGAATGAAATTTTCACCACACCCCCTCCTCAACCTGCCCCCATTAAAAGAAAAGCATTATAGGGGTAGGGCGAGGGGAAGGGTGGAACTATAAGACTATTTTTAAGTGGAAGAGCACTGGGAAGTTTGGGTTATTTTTTCCCAAGCATAAGAACCTTTTCTGTTGCCTGGTGTGTGGTGTATTGTGGCAAAATTTGAAGCTAGGAGGGTTAGGATTCGATCTTTATTCATTAGGTTATACAAACATCCCTCGCTCTCCAAACCTGCTTGGTTCCTGGGTTTAGAAGAAAAGAGCCCAGAACGTGTCTGGAGGGTGAGTTTCGAAAGGGAGTGAGCCTGGCAGGTTCCTGAGTTTCAAACAGCAGGTAGGCCCAGTTCAGATGATGAGGGCATATCAGCCCTCTCTCAGAAAAAAATCACCCGAGTCTCTCTGGTTCCCGAGTTTGAACAGGGAGCATGCACGACAGAGGTGTGCGCGGGTTAGACTCCTCGACCAGCGGTGGCGTGAGTAAAGCAGCTGCCTCCAACATTTTCCTGTTTCTCTCGCCCTCCCTTCGGTACTCAGTAAATATCTAATTCAGTGAGGTATTCAACCCCCAACGCAACTGTGCCACGGTATGCTGAAGTTGCCCTGTGAAGCCTTTGAAATAGCAGCCCCCTTTCCCCGTTCGTGTGGTGAATGCATCCGAGATCGCAGAACGTGTGATTCAAGTGTGTTCCTAGATGTTGGCAAGGGCCGCCTTGCAATGCTTGCAGGTCATTCCTCACGTCCAAATGTACCCGAGGGGGAAAGAGGAAGAAAGCGTCCTAGAGGGTATTGATTTTGCCTTTGACTTTGGCGCGGCTCACTCATTGTTTGTACTCTCTCTTTTTCCCTGACACCAGCCTGGTTGGGAAGAAAGAATTCACGTGGATGGCCGCACGTTTTATATTGACCACAGTAAGTAGGCGCCGGTGTGGACACACGGGGTTGCAGGTAAAGGGAGGTGGGGGAGCTGTTCCAAATGTGAGAGTGAAAGCTTTGTTGTTTGCTCTTTGTCTAGGCAGCCAGGTGTTATGTGGACAGAGTGGTCCCAGGGAATCAGGGCCTTCGCACGGTACTGTGCTTCCCCCCAAGTTTGCTGTAAAATGGCCCGTCCAGCTTTCACCCAGTTTGACCTTGTGACCTATTAACTTTTTTTAAAATTTAAGAACTCTTTTTTTTTTTTGGTTGATGACCCCCTTGACCCTTGCGCTTTTAATAAATACACTCTGGTAATAGAAAATAAGATTAGAAGTGACAACAGAACCCAAAATCTGTGCGTGCGCAATGCTTGACACAGCATACGGGTGTTTGAAACGCTGCCCCCGCGGGTGTCAGGGCGAGGTGCCCGTTCTGACTTATTTTCTATTCATGGCATGTTTCCTTGCACCCAGCACACTAATCTATACGCAGTCCTTTTCTCGGAATTGTAGTGTATTTGCTGTAGACATTTGCTCCGGCGCCTATGAAAAAATGTGTGGTTTCTCATTTCAACTAAAAGTTAAACTAATAAAGGTTTGCTTTTAGCCAGCGGTTTATTGTCTTTCTGGAAGTGACACATTCTCCATACTTGTATATACCTTACAACCTCTGCAAATGTATCTCAAAAAGAAGTCCCTGAATAGATTTAAAGTTCAAATCACACATGCAGGTCGGTAGTCTTCTGCTCTCTGTTGTCTTCTGGTACCGGGTTTCCCAGCCTCACATCATCCTAACCCATCACGTTGATCAGCTGAGCACACCGATGAGCCATTTGCTGGGAAGTCTGGCCACGTGGATGGGGCTTGTCGCTCTCTCAGGCTTAGTGCCTCCTCCAGGTGTTACTAAGCAGTCAAGTGCATCGTAGACAGACCTTCATTTTCTGGCACGGGGGTTGAGGGGGTTATTATGAATTAAATTAAGCAAGAAACCCAGCAATTCAGAATTGAACCGAAAGTGGAAGTCCTCAGTGTATTTAGGAGTACGGGCTGCCCTTTGGTTTAAATTAGATTATGTCAAGGTACAGAGGCCTCGTCTTGTCTTCGACCAGTAAAAATACTGTTTACCTGCTTTCCAGAATTTTACAATGAGCATAAAATTGCCACCATCAATGCTTTAAAATAGGTGTGTTTCCTTAATATGCTATTTATCATTTTCTTACTATAATTTGCTAAAGGAATAGGGGTTTCATATTCCTTTTGCCAATTAACAACAAAAAACAGGTATTTGGTTTTGTTTTTGCTTTTTTAGTTTTTTTTGTACCTTACAATTTTAGTTTTCAAAGATAGGTACAAGGAATAATAATTTTATTAAAACAAGGGCTTACCCAGTAATGTGACCTTGACCTGCTACACACAGAGCATTTCATACAACACTGTGGCCATGTCCTGGCTGGTGATCTTTGGATCAACCTGAAAAAAAAAACAAAACTTTAGAAATGTCCCTAAGGTACTGCGAAGACCCAAAGACAAGAGCATCACTATTGCAAACAGCCATCCTAGTGTGTGTTAGAAAGAATAAAATCATAGGCTGTGTGTCTAGTGGCATGCATAGAACTAAAATAATATGTAGTAGATGTTTTGGAAAACAGTGCCTTGAAGTGGGTTCATGGAAGGTCCATGGTGACGTTGTTAGGAAGTTGAAATCCTTGGTCAGAAAGGGGAAAGAATTTGCCCTGAGAAGCAGCAACACCTGCAGCCTGCAAGGCAGAGAGGGCAGTTCCGCGCTGAATGCCCTGGCAGCTCCTTAATCCTAATCAGTCCGCCAGACCATCCAAGCCCGGCATTCCTCATTTCTCCTGCTAGAACAGAGCATGTGGAGGCTCCACTTTGCAGAGATTAAGATTCGCCCTTGCTTACCCTTGCTTACTGAAAGGTTCTTGTAACCAAACATAGTGTAAATTGGACCAGAAACGATGTAAGAGAAAGATTTGTTTATGAGAACCTCCTTAGCCACTGGCTGTTAATACAACATTTCTGCCATTTCTCCTAATTTATCAAGGTTTACTCAGTGGAAGGTGATAAAGGGGTGCCTGTCAGTGAAAGAGATTTCAATTTGTATGCCTTTTTCCCAAAAGCCAGTTTATGAAAAGTACAGAATACCTCTCTTTTAAAGAGGCTTTTTCAGACTGATGGGGACACTCCAAAATGGATTACCTGGTGGTGACATTTAGGAATTTCTCTACCTTCCGAATGAACCTCCTTTTCCAAATAGTTCTCCCTAGTCTGATTTTTAGCAAAATTCAGCATCTCATTTTGCTGTCACAGAACAGAAACCAGGTCATCCTTCACATGCCGTTTTACTGTGAAAGCAGTCGTCTTGAGAGTTACTCAGAGTCATCCTGTCTTCCAGCGTCGCGGGGACAGGCGACTGCACTCTGAGTGACAAAGACAGCAGTGTGCTTCTCTTTGAAATAATTAGGTTACTTATTCTCCACTTTGTAGATCCTTGAAAAGTTAGACATTTTCAAAATTCATAATTTCAACCGTCTGAAAGATTTAATTTCAGAAGAGAGAATGCTCAGCACTAATCTCTTTAGGTGCCTTGATTCATTCAGTTGACATTTATCAAATAGCTTTATATGTCTCAAGCCTGGTGCAGAAGGTTAAGGGAAGATCTTGATCTGAGTCTCTCCCTCTCTGAAGAATTGTGTCATTCCTCTTAAAGACCAGATGTGCCCCACAGCTGCGGGATCGGCCACAGGTGTCTGTTCCACGAAGCTAGGAGAGAAAATTAGGTTCCACTAATGCTGTAAATCCTGTTTTAGTCGATTCTGCCCACAGCCTTAACAAACCAGTTAACAGTAGCTAAATTGACTGATTTCCTCATTCTCTTACTTCATTCTTGTCCCTTTATTTGAAAAATGCCTCAAAGACACAACGCAAATTTAGATTACAAGATTCTAGGGGGAAAAAGGATAACTAGTCACTATACATTCATATACTGACAGTACTTAACTGCAAAATTAACCTTTATTATAACCACGCAGAAACTTGTATGGTTCTGGAAGCTCAGACACTCTCAAGGAACTTTGTTTTCACCATCAGCTTCATCTGGTCATTAAAAAAAATAACATATGAGGCTCCTGTTGCATGCTGGAGAGGAGGACGCTGCAGGGAGAAGTGACACAGCCCCATCCTCGAGGGGCTTGTGTTCTAGCAGGGAAAGCCAGGGGTGCTGTAAGTGTTGTATTAGAGCAAAGAACCCCTTGTTAATGCGGAAGCCGAAGAGGCAGGGTGCGCCCGCTTGTGAAGTGGCTGGGCACCAGTGGTGGGCCAGGGCAGGGTGGGGTGCTGCAGGAGGACCTTACACATTGAATAGGTTACTCTTCAGACGGATCCCAAATGATGAGTCAGACGAGTCAGGCACACGCAGTGAAAAGTGCTTCCCCCCAGGGGAGAAGACACGTGCAGGTGCAGATGGTGCCAGCGCTCGGAGAAATGCGGCAGGGTTGCCCGTGGCCTGTGCGCAGACGAGGCAGGCATGGCGCACAAGTCAATCAAAGGGGGTCCTGCCAGGTGTGGGGGCTCAAGCCCTTCTGCAGGCAGGAAGGAGCCCCTGAGGGATTTTCCAGGGGACAGGGCAGTAGGTTTGTTCTTTAGAAAGATCCTTTTGGCAGAGCAATCACGGGAGTCCTGAGCAGGGAGAAGACTGAAGCCAGGGAAGCCTAGAGAAGGGTCCAGGGAAAAGATGAGCATTCCGAAAGACGCCTTTGAGAGCGAGGTAGGGCTGGGTTGGTGACCAGCAGAAGTGAATGGTGAGGGAGGAAAAAGGGTGTGTCCAGGTTCTGGATTTGAACGTTGAGTGGGTTGTGACACTGTTAACCCGGGAATACAGGATCACACAAACAGTGTGGGTGAGGATTGTGGGTTCAGTTTTGATAGAGTTGGGTTGAGGACACCTATAGGAAATCGCAGTACAGATGTCCGGAGTGGAGCCTGAAGCTCGGCTCTGGACTGAAGATTTGGGTATAGTACTCGTTCATTCATTTTCAGCTTTGACAATACCCAGTCCTTGCTGTTATAGTCCAAGGCAGTTTCTACTCAGCTCTATCTTTTCCGTTATTCCACTTTCTTTTCTAGCATTCTCCATGACAGTAGCAACCTGTACTTTCCCAAGTCTTCTGTTTTCAAAGTGGAAGGGACCCAAAAATGCCTTTTGCTTCCAGTAAGGTGCTACAGAATGGTGGAGATACGTCGTGTAAATTCTCTTCCAGCACACACCAATCTAGAATCGTTATGTGCTTTGGTAACTTTATTTTAAAACTTTACCTCTGCTTTCATTAACATAATTACAATACCAGACTCTGAAAAATTCCTGGTATGGCCATTAAACCAAACTTACGAGTTATTCTTACCGGTTCACTAACAATTTACAGGAAATAATTAGAATCGATCTCAAACAAATAATTTTCTATGTTTTTAAGCCAACTTAGATTTCCTAAAACTCCAGAGAAAACTCATTCTCCCCAGTCGGTCTCCCCATCATCTTTCATGCGAATGCGCCCCTGCCCCCACCACACACACACACACACACACACACGCACACACGGTGATCCTCTTTAATTATGCGCAGTCACAGATCCATGTGATCGGGGGTAGCTGCTGGGTCGCTGTGTAGGCGGCACTGAACAGTCTTGCTCGTGTTTACTCTTTGGGAAGAAAGAAAACCACTTCCCGCCAACTCGGCCAACAGGGAGGCCTTCCTCTGGGCTCCTCCCCTGCACTCTGATTCTCATTTCGCGGACTGCCTTACTGACTCGCTGCTTTGACCATTTCGTGCCCTAACAGTGACACGTGCTGTGGATTATTCAGTTCTTCAGTGCGGACTTCTTAACTGAGAGCCGTTTCTCAAGATCATAAGCACAGGCAAAAACATTTGAAATGAGAAAAATATCATGTGTTCGTTAACTTTGGGTAGACTAAGATTAATTTTTGTGCAGTTTTTTTTTCAATTAAATGAAAATCAAGATCAAGTTATAAATCCTTGAAAGAATGGGGGTTTATAATAAAAATTTCAGCAGATTGCTCGCTAAAGGCAGTGTAAATAGATGGTTGTACTTTAGGTGTGCATTTTTGATGGAGTGTCTAACTAAACGGTCTGTAGGAGGTTTGCCATATGGAGAACTGTTCTCTCTTCTAACCCTGAAATACTAAGTTACTATCTTTGGGGGCCAGGTTGGGGGACTAGACAGCTTTGGAAAGCCCAGAAATAATTACTTCTAGAAGATTTTTGGCAAAATAGATTTGAACTAATATGCTGATTTTCTTTTAATATTAATTTTCAGATAGCAAAATAACTCAGTGGGAAGACCCAAGATTGCAGAACCCAGCTATTACCGGCCCGGTCAGTATTCTGAAGTTCTGAATGTTCAGTGTCATATTTTGGTTGCATCAAAACACGCATGTCTTGCATATTACTGCGCACCTTGGTATAATTGAGTAGTTTAACATTACTCCTGTCTCCTCCTTATGGGAACTTCCACGTGACAAGATCCTGGGTGAGGTACAGGTGCATTTGCCTTTTCACATGGCTTTCATCACAAAGGAAAAGAAAGTGGTGTGATAATGGTATCGAAATGGAACATTTTCTTTTGTCCATTATGAAAGGGCAGCTTGTAAGTGTAACAATCAAATTGCCCTCTCTTCCTTTTCATACGAGGCAAAGCCAGCCCTGCATCTGCAGAATTTTGTCCTTCCTGTAGGCTGAGGGCAGTTCCTGCACGCTAACGAGTCCAAGCTGTATTCTGCCGCTGCAAATCTGTAAAAGTTTGGGTGAGGTTGTCGCTAACCTCTGGAGCTGGCAGATAAGAGTCTCTGTCCCCGCTGACCCATTAACTTTCTCATAGTCCCTTCATGTATACCAGGTGGGAAAAGAACCAGTTCTGCCTTAGGTATGGCACTGCCTTCTTAAAATGCTGCTGCACACTGTTTGTAAGGAAGAGTGAGAACCTCTGGTCGTTCAGAAGTAACAGACACTTAGTGTCCACGCCCTGGGAGGAGTCTGTAGAATGGGGCGGATCTCCGCAGCAGGGAGTGCGCACCAGCGCCTCCTGTCGGTGGTTATAACAGTGCAAGGGGGTGATTTGGAATTTACAGGAAAGGTACTGGGCCCATAGAAGATTGCAAATTTGGGATTCTTTTTAAAAACTGGAGGAGCATAGGAAGTTAAATTCATTATGTTGAGTGCTAAGAGGCCAATGGGTATATTTAAAATACTAATTTTATGGCTTTAATCTGAGTGCATTCAAATTATGTTTTGAATTATAAAGGTAAGTCCCTTTGAAAACTTACATGATATTACAATGCAAATGCACCTTGATACCTGATGCCCCTCTAGTTATCTATCTGTTGGGTCTGTTTATTCGATTTGTCCAGCTGCTTCAGGACAGTTTACAAAGTACCCAGTAACACCGGCCACTACTTTTTCTCTGTGTAGCTTACTAAATACCTGCCATCCTACCATGGCTTTTTTTTTTATTCACAATCACAATAAGTTGCTAGAATCACATTTTTCTCTTCTCCATCACGAAAATCAGATAAATTCAAGAAGCAAAGCTGTTTTCAACTGGCAGAAGACTTTTGACGTGATAGTTCTCAGTCTTTTTCGGATCTTTTTTACGGTGTATTGATCATCTACAGTCATTCAAGCATGTAGTCTTATTACTACTGACAATTTTTTGGCATCGTAAATCCAGGGAGATTTGCCCTCACACCCCCACAAGAGTTCTCTATTTCTTTGTTTTCTTAAAGAGCTTGTTTACTCTTACTATTATTGTTATTTCTTTCAGTAAGAGGGTGTGTGTTCAGGTAATTGTCAACTTAGTGTGGACATCTGGTCTTCGTTGTCATTCAGTTCCAAATATTTGTTCATTTCCATGTGATTTTTTTTTTCCTCCTTGGTTTGTAAGTTATTTAGAATGTGCTTTTCAGTTTCTAAGACTGTGGGAGAATTTTTGCCTGTTTCTTATTTCTAATTTTATTGCATTGTGGCCAGAGACTATTGAATGTGGAATGTTGATTATCAGATATTTGAAACTTCTTTGAAGGCTTGGCCAGTTTTTGTAAATGTCCCTTTGTGTTTGAAAAGAATGTGTATTCTGTCTTTCTTGGGTATGGAAGTGTTCTTTACGTGTATACCATTAGCTCAAGCCTGTGGTGTTGAAATTATCCATTTCCATCTCTGTGTTTTTCCTGGCTGTTGTGTCTCACCAAGACAGCTCTGTCAGACTCCCACGGTGCCTGGCTTTACCGGGCATCACATTCATTTTCTCTTCCTTGGTGTTCGCCCAGGCTATCCTTTCTGCCTCTCTCTTTGTCGTTTCCTTTTCTGCCTCCTATTAGATTGATAGAGCGTTGTTTATCTTCTCTCATTTTTTTATGCTTGCTTGGAAGTTGTGTTTTCTATTTCTGTTCTCTTAGTGCCCACATTACAATTGTTAACCAACGTAACTTGACTTAATGTCAAAATCCATCACTCTCTACTCTCCCCCTAGATAGTACAGCCCTTTAGGGAACGTTACTGCCATTCTTCCCACTCCTGTTTCCCATCGTTCAGTGGAAACCACCTGTAAAACCACCTTGTCTTTAAGCTTCCCACATCATCATTAGTGTTTTATCTTTTATTTTTTTTAAACAGTCAGTGCTTACCTAATTTTCCTTAGATACAAACAGATGTCTTTATCCACCACTGATCTTGCATTTTTTTCCTAGGTTAAGTTCTGTCCTTAATGACATGCAACCTCTAGTTCACAGTTCCCTGAGCGTAGCTACAGATCAAAGAGCCTCACTGTCCCCCAGAAACTTGTTACACATGCAGACTTGGGGCCCCATCCCAGACCGACTGAGAGCCAGCAATCCGTGTTTCCACCAGCCCTCCCCGGGGTTCTGAAGGCCCCTCAGGTTTGCAAACCTCCACTCTAGCAGCGGCTGCCAGCGGGAGCCTGCGTGGTGGACTTGCCGAGTCTGAGAGGACGGACGTGTTACACCTCTCTGTGAGAGAGCAGTTTAGCTCATTATAGAATTCTCGGTTCACAATCCTGTTTCTTACGTACTTTGGGGATATTCTTTTGCTCGTCTTCTGATCTCCTTAACTGATGGTGAGAAGTTTGTTGGCCATCTAATTATCTTTTTTGATGGGTAACTCTCTCTTTTCACTGGTGGTTTTGAATTTTTCTCTGTGTCTTTAATGTTCTGCAGTTTTACTGGATCCTAAGTGTGGATGAATTTTAAAAACTTTATTCTGCTTTGGACTCACTGTGATCCTTTGAGACATTGGGACCCTGTCTTCCCTCCAGTCTAGAAAAGTCTCGGCAGTTACCTCTTCACGTGTTGCATCTTTCCCATTCTTTTGAAATACCTGGATCAGTAACTGTTGGGTCATTGATTCACTTTCACAGTTATCTTCCTTATCTCCTAGCTTTCATGTTTCCACTTCTCTGTTGTTGCTGTATATAGTTTGCTCACTCTTTCAGTTAATTTTTTCGTAAGCTTTTTATATAAGCTCTATCAGTTTATTTTATCTATTATTTCAGTGATTGTATTTAATTGCTCAAGGTTTATTTGCTTTTTTAAAATTTCTTAATCTTTTTAGCTATTTTTCTGTCATGTGTTTTCCTTTTTTTTTTTTTTTTTTTTTTTTTTTTTTTTTTTTTTTTTTTTTTTTTTTTTTTTTTTTTTTTTTTTTTTTTTTTTTTTTTTTTTTTTTTTTTTTTTTTTTTTTTTTTTTTTTTTTTTTTTTTAATTTATATTTCCAGCTTTTTAATCATTCTTCAAATAGCCTCTGTTACAGCCTTTTTCAGATTATTTGATCTGGTCCCAGGAATATAAAATATTTCCCCTTGTTATGTCTGTAGACTCACCTCAGTTGCTGTTTATTGCCTAGTTCAGTTGATAATTTGTGTGTGTGCTCATCTGCATTTTTTTTCACATGGGGCTTTTATAAGTTCTGACCTGTATTTACTATTAACCACTGAGCTTGGGTTCACTCACGCCCACTTAGCATAACCATGGACTTCATACCCACTTTGGTGTAGCCTTGGAGTATGAATTTATCACAGGTCTGTTTCTTTTTCTTTTTCTTCCATTTATGGTCCTGGACAGAAGGTAAGCTTCCTTGCAACTTTCCTGGGCCAGTGGGTAGAGTTTTCTTGTCCCTTTTTCAGATGTAAGTTTTGAGCAGGGAGCTCTGTTCCGGCTCCGTAGGTCGTGCAGACCGATGGCCAGGTTCCGTGTCCCCCCCCGAGGATACAACCCCAGCCCACATGCCTGTGTCTAGGTCCAGCGCCCACTTATTTCTCCATGTTGAACCTTTCTGCTTATCTGGTACCTAGAGTTTCTCTTTTTCCCCAGTTTTAAAAATATGTATTAGGGGCGAGGGGACCCCTTGTGTGTCAGCCCAGCGCAGCGTGGCTGTAAGTCAATATGCTGTCCGTATGACAAATGTCACCACGAAAAGCTTTTGTAAAGTGCTCCCCGTGCTTGCTGCTCTTATGAGTGCTGTCATGCTGTGTCACACTTTGTACTTGGAGAAGAACTTGATGATCAGCTGCTTCGACATGCTGAGCAGTCCTCTCTGGAAGGGAGGGGAGACATTATTATTCCCAATTTGTCAGAAGATCAGAAAGCTAATTTTGTTGCCAAAACTTCCAACAAATGTCAGAATTGGGACTAGAGCCCCAGGTTGCTGGTAGCTACCCCAATGTCCCCACGCCAGCCAGGAGCCCTTCTCTCCAAAGAGCTCCGGCATCAGCGGGACAGTAATGCCAGGAAAACACTTAGGCCCGCCTTGCATACTAAGTCATGTTTTCATTTTGCACCAAAGAGAAAGCACATGTAAGGCAGGGCTTTAAGCAACAGACATGTAGTTTTTAACTGGGCTGATTTTACAAATTAAATTGTAAGAAAGTAGGATGCCAGATCTTCAAGAGAGAATAAATAATTTGGCCAAAAGAAGAAGGACACCACGCCCATGATTCTGTTCAGAAGCTGCACTCATGGACGTCTCGGCCCTGTTGCGTTTCTGGAATCTTCTCAGGAGAAGAACACACAAACCTCCTCTCATTCCGTTACAAGAACTACATCGAGAGGGAAGAGAGAAGTACCGGAGGAGGATCGTGATTTCTCAACATTCATGCATCAGTCCACAGCCGAAGAAAGGCCAAAAATATCCCAGCTTCCCATTTCCACCCACATGTGGTCAGCACCAGCCATGTTATAAGTCAGACCGGGGAGTAGGTGTCGTGCGTTGGGGATGGCGTTCTGCAGTGTATCCCCTGGGCAAGTTTTCGTGTAAGACTGTTGAGCTTCACAAGGATGAAGGTTTAAGCCATTTTCAACATTTTCATGGGGGAACAAAAACAAAAATAATTGCTAGGGATCAGATTTTTAGAAATGGAAGTGCCTTAAATTTCATCTAGTCAAATCCATGTGAAGAGGTTGTCCCAGAACTGGCTGGCGAGGGAGTCTGTTCTAGAAGTCAGCTTTTGGAAAGCTGGCCTGGTGCAGTGCCAGGAAATACATTTTTTTTAGGTTCATCTCCCTCTGTCACAGTTAATCACAGCTGAGAGCATCAGCCAAACACTCTGCCTTCTCACGGCTTTGCACTCACTGTCCCTGTCCTGACGTGTCCCCTCTTGTCACCGGTTTCTGCTCAGGTGTCCCTCTCTCAGAGCTGCCCGCTTTCCCTTTCCCTGACTAGCTCCTATAAAACAGCCTCCCGGGAACACTATCCCTTTATCCTCACTTACCACCGTTTATTCCTTCGCTTCCTGTTACCTATGGCTCACAATAGCTTATAAGCTCCAGGAGAAAATAGGGAGGGAACTCTTTGGTTAGTGTGCCATTATTTCCCTCGTGCCTGAAATGCCTGGCACAGAGTAGGTGCTCGGGAAGTACCTGTTGAAGGAATCGGTGGATGAACCACCGAAGAAGGAATGCATAAACTAGATAGGAAATCTTAGTTTGTTGTGGGATAGAGTGTGGGTACAGCAAGAAACATGAGCATATCCTTACTGGCTGAAGTCAGAACAGTGTACCCTTTTCCTCACACCGGTGGTGGTCCAGATCCTGACCACACTTCCACCTTTTCTAGAATAGGAACTCACGTGATTCCATCACACTGAGCACTGTCCAGAATACATGCGATGTGTGGTCAAACCCAGGGTTCAGTGGAGCAGTGAATGAAGAGTGGACTGAAAACAATGGACAGACCCTAAGTAGTGTGAATTGTCCTAAGACAGACACACACGACACCTTTGTTGCTCTTGCATTACAAAGTGAAACACGGACATGATCGCTGTTCGCTGTGAGAGTGGTGGTTTCTGTGTTGGCTCAGTTGTCTGTGTGGTTGTCTCGAAAGCAGTATGAGGGAGGGAGGCTTATGTTTTTCATTTCTGCTCTTTCGGCTCAGGAATGAGCCAGGTGAAGGTATGAGGTTTGGAGTCTGGAGACACTTTGCTAAGGATCAGTATATTTTGTTAACTTAGCCCAAAAAGGTATCAGCAGAGCTATTCTTGCCCAAATGCACACTGTTTGCCAAAAAGTAATGAGTCATTCTGAGTATGAGGCTGCTACAGTTATATCCATGTCTATGCAAAAGCCAGTCCTTTCTGCTCCATAATATATATATGTATGTATACATATAAGCCTTTTTAGTACACTGAAGTCAGGGCTCTGGCTATTGTGAGCTGCTTTATAACATAGCAACTAAAGAGTATTAAACAACTACATTAAAGTGGTCTTACTTTGCCCAAGAGATTCCAGCACTTGTGAGGAGTGATGGTTCGCTCAGTCCCTGAGCCCACTCCTGTAGTGCCATCACTCTGCCTCAGTGGTGAGGCGTGAAGGTTTAGATCTAGAAACCCTCACCTGAGACTGCTCACTGAACAGGAAGGGGCAAGCCTGACCCCTGAATGGGGGGACTTTTCCAGAGTGCCGTCCACCTGGTCTTACAGTCCTTGATAAGAATATCAGTTCAGTTGCCTTTCTGCTCATTGTGTTTCCTCCCAAAGATTTTTAAAAGCATGATCAGTCTTTTCCAAATGACAGCATAGGTCACTTTGGGGTTGTGTTTAAAGTATCGTAGCTGACGGCAAAATAAAAAGAGAGAGAGAGAGAAAGTACATATTGACTCATATTCAGACAAAAGCCATATTGGAAAGGGTATTTTATGTAGCATATCCCTAAATGACTTCTTGAAGAGCAATTTAGTTGTTTTCAGGGGTGAAAGTCCTAGTCAATACTGATTTAAATTAATCATTTCTAGAACTTTCCCATGTGCTATGCAGACATGCAAATTTCAATGTAATATGGAGAATGAGAATTTTAACGTGTATCATTCGTGAAATTCTCTAATTGTTGACTCGATTTACATAAAATGTTAAGTGTGTTGTGTACATTGTTTATATCTGTAAATTTATCTTCTAGGCGGTTCCTTACTCCAGAGAATTTAAGCAGAAATATGACTACTTTAGGAAGAAATTAAAGAAACCTGTGAGTAACATGCTTCCAAAAATGCTGTTTTAGTTCTCTAGAAGTTACCAAAGTTACTTCCGCCAGAACAGCTTGTGCCTTTTCTGTGTGTACAAAAATACGACCTTTCTCTCTTCACTGTGCTTTGATCCACCTGGATCTCCAATCTGAGTTTCCTTTTTAACAGAAACGGTAAGTGAAGGTTAATCAGTATTACATGTCAAATCACCTGAAGGGTAATTTCCTATACAGTACATAAAAAGATAGAAATGATTTTGTGGGAAGTAAAATAATTCAGGACCTAGACAAAAAATTTGGAGAAGCTTGTGCAAGTACTTATGGTTATATTTAATAAAACCAAGATCCTCGTTAGAAAAGTGGTCTAGTCCTTCCATTTAAATTCGGAAGTATGATTTAATTATAATATCTATAACAATATAATCTATAATACCACAATACAGGGCCTGGCACAAATGATGCCCTTCTCTTTATTACAGAATCTCTTATTACAAAATCATAAGCATGGAATTCTGTAACATAACAACATCACACTCAAGCATACCAGATGACATATTAGGTGAAATATTCAAATTAAAACTATAAATTATTTATATATTATATATTTATATAATATTTATATATTCTATATTTACATATTGCACTCATATTATTACCCTACCAACCACACAAGCAGGGGTTACTTCTGCTGGACCCTGTATTTGGTATATTAGGACCAACTGTAATTTTCAGATTCAAATTCTCACTGGGAAAACCTATAAGATTTCCACAAACCTGAAGCCGCTAACCCTCTAACGTTTTCCAGGCACTGTTTTAAATTACAGTATTTTCTACTGACTCGCCCCAGATTTACAACATTATGCCCTCTGTTCTGCTCTGTGACTTCATGTCTCTGACCTAGAAACCCATGTTATTGGATTTCTCCTCAGTGTGCAAATTCACTGTGTGTTTGGGCTCGGGGGTGTCTTGTCTTGCTGGTGTTTTCACACTGGGGGAAGGAGAGTGCCATCCCCCGCTGCCCCCGTCTCCCCAGTTTGCCTGTGCTCCGCTGCTCTCTCTCCAGCTCTGCTCCCTCCATGGGGGCCTCCCCTGCTGGGCTGTGCCGTGGACAGGGTGCTGCTGCTGCACAGACACACGGGAGGTGGGCACCCCCTTGGGAGCGCCCACGGCGGGGTTCTGTTCTGTCTTCCAACATCCTGATTCAGGTAGCTCTTGGGTAACCACTTCTGAAACGACTCAGATTTGAACACATAAAGCCCCCACAGAGCTTCTTCGTGAGTCACCTGCGCTAACCCCAGGAATAAGAGACCCCGTAGACTAAGCCCTGTCCCTTATTCTGTGCGCCACTTTCCCTCACTAACCCTGCAAATCCATTTTCATGGTACAGCTGCCCCATCCCTCATCTTTCCAGGAAGCAGTTACAGTTTGTCGAGTGCTTCTTTATTTTCGTATTTATTCCCTGTGGCCTTTGGGATGCTTCTCCCCACGACTTGGCATGGTCATCAGGGTCCCACTCCCCACAGCAACAGAATCGTCCTGTAGGCCTCGTGGACCAGCTGAGACTCCCCTAGAGTTGAGGAGTTTCCCGTCTTGGCCAGGTGGGGGTTGCCGCATGGAAGTCATGTTCTTTCACAGAAACAGTGTATGGCATTGATCATGTTTCAGTTGCCAGTAGGTGGGCCGAGCGCCCTGTGATTATTTATAAAAGGGGGACAGGGTGACTGTGCCCTGCTGAGCAGAGTTCCTTCTGTAGCGCATGTCGCCAGCCCGGCCTGACTGCCGGTGGTGGCAGCTGTGAGGGTCTCGGCCGACGGTGAGCCTTCCACGCATGCGAAGAAGAGTCCGCACGGGAGGGAGGCTCTGCTGGCACCACGGGCCACTGCTCGTGCATTTGATGACTGCCATCCTTTCTGTTCTTTGAAGTGAGGTGTATATTTACTGTGTGATTGTGTGCTTTTTTTTTTTTTTTTTTTTGCCTTTGGTATAGGCTGATATTCCAAATAGGTTTGAAATGAAACTCCACAGAAATAACATTTTTGAAGAGTCCTACCGGAGAATCATGTCTGTGAAAAGGCCAGACGTCCTCAAAGCTAGACTGTGGATTGAGTTCGAGTCGGAGAAAGGCCTGGACTATGGGGGTGTGGCCAGAGAATGGTTTTTCTTACTGTCCAAAGAGATGTTCAACCCCTACTATGGTCTCTTCGAGTACTCTGCCACGTAAGTATGCGGAGGGAATTTGGAATGTGTCCCCACTGAAGCCATTTTATTCCTTACTGTTCCAACTGAATGACAGAATAGGCGGCTCACTCTGTTGAAATGCATGAACACTGCTGACTTCAGTCCCCATCCCCCACACCCAGCGCACACCCCCCTTATGAGTCTAGAACAGGTTCTGCCTGTACGTGGTTAAACAGTGTGCACTGAACACCTAAAGCTGATTTTTTTCTTGTCTGTTGGGTTCTTGTCATTGAAATTGACAATGTGCTGGGTACACATGGTGAGGAACAAGAGGCAGTTGTCATTGGTAATGGTGTTAATTCAGGAGAATTCATCAATGTCAGAATTCAGAAAGTCATTCTCTTCTCATGGACAAAACTAGTTTCTGAAGTTACTCTAGTTAAAGGCAAAGTCATGACGACTTTGAGGAGGACCCATTCTGCAGGGCCCAAAGGACCATGCGCTGGTGCTATCAGGGAACAACCAGATCCCCCCAAGGCATTAGGATCACATCGTTGCCAGGGAAGGGAATGAAGACAGATACAAGCGCTTTCTCAGCAATCAACCACCAGCTGCTTACAAGGCCAACCAATCCTTATCCGGGCCCTGGACCCGCGTACCCTGTAGCAGAGCCGTTGACCTTGCTGGAAGGCAGCCTCTGCTCCACGAGGACACGGGGTCTTCCACATCTTCTGCCTGGTGCCAGTCTCCTGGGGGCTCTGTGGGAAGTCAGCCTCAGGATCCTGCCTGGTTGCCCCAGCCCAGAATCTCGTTTGTTTGTTACTGTTGCTTTTTGTCCCCCCCGGAGAAAGCTCGCTGTGTAAAATTGATCAGAGCCATTAAAGAGGCAGTCGGTGGGGGAAGAAGCGGGGCAGCTGCACGCACCTGTCACCTACACTCCGAAGGTCCCCTGAAAGAATCTGAATCTGTCTATGGAGCCCAGCTCGGAAACCACTGATCCTCAGACGTTGACACCAAAGAGGGACATGGACACATGTTTGTGGTTTGCGTTGTTAAGGCAACCATGTGCTGGTACCAGTGCCCTTGGGCCTCTCAGGGCACAGCCATGGTCAGGCCCAAGGAGGGGCCCATAAGAAGAGTCTTAATCTCCGAACTCAAAGCCTGTCACAGGAATGAAGCTTCTTCCTCAGAGAACCGAAAGTCCTCAAGTCATTCCGTTCATCAGTCCCTTTGTTATGCACTGGTTCCCATCTTCCCAAGGTATTGGGAAGCAAATGAAACTGACATTTTTGTAGATCAAAAACAGTCAAATAGCAACACACGGTTAAACTTACAAAGGGCATGTGCACCAGCTCTATAGGACCTCAGTCACTGGTGACAGAAAGAGGCTAGGTAAATGGTCCCATTCAAAAGTCACATTCTCGAGCTGACACCTTTCCCCATCAGGAGCAAGCATTAGCATCATGAAAGCTAATGACAGGCGGCAGAGAAAAATGTGAATTCTTGCATTTCTTCTTGAAAAATGCAATGGGGTTTTTCTCTCTCTTCCGTCCCCAGGGACAACTACACCCTTCAGATCAACCCCAATTCGGGCCTCTGTAACGAAGACCATCTGTCCTACTTCACTTTCATTGGAAGAGTTGCTGGCCTGGCAGTGTTTCATGGGAAGCTTTTAGATGGTAAGTTATTAAAAAGCCTTGAAGTCATCAAAGCAGGACAGGGCTGCTTGTGGTTCCTCGTTAGGTATCTGGTCTTCCACATCACAGATGTCCAGCCAGCGTGTCACCGGTTCTGTGTGACTCGGTGAATTGTTGTTGTGTTTTGCCCATAATGGAGGTGCTTTTCCCAGCTGTCAGTTGGAGCACTGAAAACACAGTGTCTACACACAGTTTAAAATTTTCCTACAAAAGACACTAGTATGAAGCACAGAACATTCTGTGATTCTGTATTCTCTGCTTTTCAGAATAACTTTTTTTTTAAGCAAGCACTAAATTCTGTGACAGATGGAAAAGCTAATTGAAAAGTTATTCGGAATGATCTGATTCATCCAACATCCTGCCATTTTTTCACGTGTCCCCAACTGATTATTTTTATCTGAATGTGAAGAGACTGTAAATAATTTCAAAGCAATGTTATAGCTCAGCTTTGGCCTTGACCCCGGGATCGCCGCTGCACAGATGGCACAGGCTGACCTCGTTCCCGTGTACAGCATGTAGGCCGTGGGAGCGCTTCAGGGTAGGGACTCTCGTGGATTTGGTTCCTCCCAAAGTGCTGCCCTTGGGGGAACACTACAGAAGTCATCACTGAGGAAGGAGAATTAGAAATGTTTTGGAAGGACTCGGGGGTGAAATGGTTGAGGATGGAAGACAGTGAGACTCAAGGTCGACCTTGCAGTCACTGTAGAGAGCGACTGCGTCTGCAGAACCTTAGCCAGTCCAGGACATAATTGGTGCCTCCTCTCAACCTCATCCTTAAATGTGTTTTTGCTGGTACGCGCTAACTGATTTTGATCCTCTGATTTCAACGTTTTACTTTTAGTTGGGGAAACTACATTCACTCTTTCTGTCTACGTATGTCGTGTGAATGTATGTTCACTTGCTGTGTTGAAGTCATGCCGTAGATTATTTCAGCTATTCCAGTTCACTGCAGCCTTTCCTTAGAAAGTCAGTCCACATACCTTCCGCCAAGTGGGAAGACATACTTAGCGGCTGTGGGGAAACGCAGAGAAGCGTCAGATGTGCTCCTGACCTGTGTGAACTTGTAATCTAGTGAGAAAACAAAACCCAGAAGACTCCCGGTGCTGGAGTCCAGCAGAAGGGAGCTCGGGAGACCCTGAGGAGACCCTGATTTGGCTGGAGGGTCGGGAGCACTGTCAGGATTGGGCACACCTTGCCGGCGGGATGGGATTTGAGCGTTTAGAAGCTGGGACTCTTTCAGAAGAGCAAGGGCCGGCTGAGTCAAGGCTCATGGAGGGAGTCGTGGAGAAAAACAGGAAAGAGGGGAGCCCAGGAGACAGCTGCAAAGGGGATACCGGTGTGCGCCAGGAATTGCAGAACGGGGAGCCGGAACGCCCACAGGTGTGTGTGGTCAGCAGCGTCTTGTTTCTGAAAAGTGCAACCACACATCCCTGTGTGAGCTCCATCCTCTACCTCCCCAGAAGTGCTTGAGTCTGCAGCCGCAGGGCCACCCAAGAGGATTGGTGACTGCTTAAGCGGGGGTGGGGCTGAGGTTCCCGCGCCCCCAGTGAGGAGGCGCATGGTGCTGACTTGCCTGTGGACAAGGTGGATTGGGGGGCCCTGTGTGGTAGGCAGGGCAGGCCGTCCTCGCTGCCATCACCTCCCTCAGGCCTTCATCAGCCCTCCCCTGGAAGACGGCACAGCCTTCTCAGTTCTCCCTCGTGTCCTGTCCCCTTCCTGCCTTTTCTCACCATTCCTGCCCTAGCACGATGCTGAAATGCGGGTAGAGTTTCCTTCTGGCCTTCAGTGACTCCCATTGCCCTCACCGAGGTGGCTGCCCAAACTCTCCCGCTCCCCATGCAAGCCCACACTCCCCAGTGCCCCTCGGGCTCGTCCTCCCCAGGAGTCCCTGTGCTGCCACCCCGCAAACCACTGTTGGGCCCGACTCTTGTCCCTCTGCCTGGAGTGCTCCCTCTATCCTATTCATGTACCATTTTTGCACTGCAGAATCCTTGTGGGTCTTCAGGCCTGTTTGTCACCCCCCAGGAGCCTTTTCGACCTCCCTACCACCTCTGTTAGAGTAACTGCCCTCCCTACTAACTGCTCCCCCCGCCCCCAATAAAAAGGCAGGCCCTCATCTGCTTGGTCACAAATTACTGTCAAAGGTCTTTGCTTGTTCTGTCCTGGTCTCACTCAAATCAAAGGCGTGTTCCTCTTATAGTTAATTTCTGATGCACAGTAGCATCAACAGTAGGAAACTAATCCAGTTTTCATCGTATTTTAGGATTCTTCATCAGGCCGTTTTACAAAATGATGTTGGGAAAGCAGATAACCCTGAACGACATGGAATCTGTGGTGAGTAAAGGCAGACCCTCCCGCTGGGCACCTGGGCCACTCGCGCCTCGAGGAGTAGCCCCTGCGACCACGTTGCAATCACAGCTGTTTTTATGGGTGTCGCCATGAGTGTGAATAATAGGGGACATTTTACCGTTTGAGAATTTCATTCATCTCCCTCATCTTCCCAATAAACCAGTCACAGTTCACACTCACTAGAAGCAGTCTGCAGGATGCATATGCCCATATCTCAGTTGCCTCTGCTTCCCCAGGCTGATGTGACCAAATTAAGTCCCAGGGTCCCCTGGAGACCTCACAGCAGCCCTCGTTTTCCATCGAAAACTGCTAAGACTGAACGTTTAGAGATTCACCCACTATTCCTCTGTTCTCTGACCTCAGAAAGCGGCAAGGGTGCAGAACAAAGCGGTAGATAAAGGGGAGAGTGTATGCGTGGAAGGCTGAGTGACTGCTGCACGTGGGGAGGGGTAAACGAGTCAGAAAATGCAAACTCGTGTGCCGGGGGACTCGGGTTTCCATGCTGCGTTTAACTCCTTTTACGTAGGCTGACCGTTTTACAGCTGAAAGGACTTTTTGTACAAATAGAAATTGATATGCTTTTCATAATCTACTTTTTGCTTCTGTTCTTCTTTTCATCTGCCTGTACCCCCACTGCCTGCCTCCAGGCGTGGGGGAGTTTGCCCAAGCCTCAGCGCTCTCACGCAGGGCCATGGAGAAGCATCGTTGTCCTTTGGAGTATGTGTAACCCCATTCTCACGTGTGTCCTGTCACTTGAGTCAGGAAGCCCCTGGCCTCCCCGTGATGTGGACTGTGTCCCTCCTGTGGTTGGGTTCATGAGCCCGTGTTCTCATTACTGCCCATCCCTGGTAGTCGTTCCTGCGTAGCATCTGTGTGAGAAAGGAGAGGAGGATGCTGGCAGTGACCTTGAGCCCACTCACTGGCTTCTCCATGGGAGGGCTGGGAGGCTCAGCCACAGAACCAGTCTCAAATTTCTTTCCACCCTTCACCTTTGCCTTGCACTTTATGCTTTGATGGTGGTATAATGAGGCAGCAAGGACCACAGACATGTCTCCTAAAGCCTGAATTAATTCCATGTCACAGGTTGACAGGGGGCGCACACATTCTGTTTGTCCTTCTCAGAGCCTCCTGTCCCAGCACCGGGGTCCCTGCAAGAGGGCAGACCAGGCCCTTACCCTAGTGTCCTGGTCCCTCCTGTTTGCTTACACTGACGTAGAGGAGGGTAAAGCCCAGGAAGAGGCATAACTTAAAGCCATTCTCCCTATTTCCCTTTGATGTTCTCACTCTTAAAAGATAGGAACTACATTAATCTTTTACATGCTCGATGGTGAGATTTGCTGATGGCCATCCAGTGCGGGTTGCAATCCCTACGCTTCACACAGGACGGAATTCAACTGCAGACTCCTGTTGCCGCTAAAACATTTGTTTGGCTTCTATTTTAAACAAAACAAGTACAGTAGGTCTGGGGAGGAGTGGGAAACATTGTGTTAGTGTCTAATGTAATTGTTGACTGATGAGAATGGAATTGTAGTAGGAGGACTTAATTCTTTAAAGTCAAACAAGTTTGTATTTTGAGAAGAAAAAGCTTCCTTTTAATTTCCGCGTCATTTCTGCAGGATAGTGAATATTACAACTCCTTGAAATGGATCCTAGAAAACGACCCCACTGAACTGGACCTCATGTTCTGTATCGATGAAGAAAACTTCGGACAGGTGGGTCCGGGCGTCCCCGGGTGCGTCTCTCTAGGTTTCAGGACGTCTTTGCTTTTGCACAGGTTGTGACACGAATTTTCTGGACAATTCAAAACCACCACCAGGAGCTGTAGGTGTTAATAAACATCTCACTGTATCAGCACCTTACTCTTATTCCAGGAACAGAGCCCCGATTCTAGCAAAGTTACAGAAATCCCAAGGCCTGAACTGGCACCCTCTGCTAATCTAAAGCAACTCTGAACATAAATGCCTTGGTTTTAGAATTTAGGTTCAAAAATTAGCGTGTTTACTTAATGATGTAAATACCTGACCAGGAGTAGGTGGTGTCTGGGCAGGGCCTTGGGGGTTTTTGTTGTTGTTTGTTTGTTTGTTTGCTTAGTGGCTCTGTCATCAGGATGAAATTGTCTTCTGGCCTCAGCAGGCTCAGGCTTCTCCGCCTTCCTTCGTGCTCTGTGCCCACACTGTCATTAAGGCTGGGTTCATCAAAAAGGTCAAGGTCAAAGATAAAGTCACCTGCTTGGGATTTTCATCATCTCCCGCAAGTTCTGTAGGATATGTTTGCCTTAAACCTGAAACCTCTGATTCATTGGTGATAACGATGCTTCTCGGGAGGTCTTCTCGAAGGCTCTGCAACCCTGGTACCTGTCCTTCCCCAAAAGCCCAGAGATACTTCCCATCTCCTAGACCAGGTCTACATGGCCTTGACATTAATGAGATCATGGGGCCGACTGTGAAGAGTGCCTTATGGAAAATGAAACAGACTGGTTCCTATTGCTTCAAAGATGATGAAGTTTACTCCGCTGTTGGAAAACGTGTGCCGGGTCTCGGTCACGTCCCGATGCTGTGCTCAGTTTCATAGGTGAGGTCGGGCAATCAGGCTGCTGCCCTCTTGGGTTCTGTCTTAGAGGGAAGAGGCTGATGCTACTAGATACACAGGAATTCACGACAACGGGGGGACGCAGTTGTGGAGCGAGAAAACGATGACATAGATACCGCAGCCGCCGGTTAATATGTTCGAGCCAGGAAACGATCACTAGTGGGAGTCCTCGGAGTGGGTGGGACACGGGGAACCTGTGTTTTCCTTCTGGGTTGGTTGGGTGGGGTTCACAGAACGTCAGGCACCTGCGATGAGAGACACCTTGTGCTTCACCTGAGCAATCAGAGTCCGTTAGAAATGTCTCACCTCCCCCTTTTTGTTCTGTATTGTGCTTCAGCTTAATCTTCACAGACAAATGGGCACTGCTGGCCTCTGCGAGGGTCTTGTCTTGGGGTGAGGGGAAGGGACATCTTTTCTGTAGCCCCCAGCCCCACCTGGAAGCTGTGCCCTCAGGCTGCCAGTGGCCCCCCGCCCTGGGACTGAGCGCAGTGACTGTCTTCCAGTCCCTTCCTCGCTGCACGTGAGGCTAACTGCTCGCTCTCCCCTGGAAATGTCTGGGGTCATGGTGCTTTCACCCTTCACTCCTCCTTCCACGGCTCTTGCCACTTTATTTTCCGTCTCTTTGAAGGACACGCTGCTTCCACGGGCCCCACAATGCAGTTGTTCCTCGCCCTTTTTCTAGTCTCCAGATTCCCACTGGTCTGCCCACCTCCCGAGCCCTTTGCTCTCCTGAAAGCCCTCAGGTCCCCAAACTAAAGCCAGTGCCCCCTCCCACACCCACTCTGGTCTAATCTGCAGTACCACCGTCCCCTCCACTCTCAGCCTTCCCCCCTCCTCACCATGTCCATGCTTCCGTGTCCAGCTGGTCACCCATCCTGTTGATGCAGTCTTCTCTTTATGACCTATCAGCACCCGGGCTCTGCGGTCTCCTTGGATCCTGTATCCACCCCGCACCTGCAGTCCCCTCTCTGATGCCCCCACCTGCATGTTCCGTATGTGGTAGTTCTGAGCAGCAAAGATGAACACTTCATCCTACTCAAACAGAAGTTCCTCTTAGGCCGTCCTAGAACCTTCAGTGTAGGTTAAGCCTTCGCGGCGTGGCTTAGGACATAGCATTGCCCACCTTTCGCTGTAGCTTTTAGATACAGCTGTCCTCTCACCTTCACAGCCACCGTGTGCCTGAACCAGCGTCCCCATAGATGCTTCCGTGCTGTCACTGGCTGTGCCATGCCGCCTCATGCCTGCACACTGTCATTCTCTCACCCACAACCCAGGCACGCTGTCCTCTAACCGTCCCTGACTCCCTGTCTCCTGGGAGCCCCTAGAGGTCTTCCGGGAGTCTCCAGCATTCAGCGCGTGGCTGGTTCCTACTGAGCAAATGCGTGGATGGATTTGTTTTCTTTCTGGTTGATGAGAACCTGGGCTGCTGGTTTCTCGGACCTACTGGGAGTGCTTTAAATACAGGAATTGAACAGCCGTCCTGTGCCAAGTGGAAAGAAGGAATCGTGCACCTGTGCACTTGTGTACTCACACCCACCCACCCACCAGGAAAAGGCCCCTTTCAGAGCTACAATAAGTGGCAGTTCTTGTTGTGAGTTCACAAAGCAGCATCCGAGTTGGTTGTTTTGGACAGCGCTGGGGCTGTGGGCTTCTGAGAAACTGTGGAGTCGGCAGGGTGGAGAAGAGGCAGCAGCCCCGTGGGGAAAGCCCAAAGGACCAGGCATGCATTATGCTGACACACACATTCTCAGCTGGGGCGGCATCACCCAGAGGGGCAAAGATATCTCCACCATTACCATGCTTTGTGGCCATCCGAAAGGCCAGCCAATGAAAACAGGTGGGGTAAGGAGCTATTTATTATGTTTTCATGGGAGAAAAGGGGCAATTGAGGGGGCAGTCTGAAAAAGCTCTTTAGGGATGTGAATGAGAAATGGCTGAGAAACCCTGAGTTGGGGAAAAACAATGAGTGAAAAAAACAAAACCTGGCAATCATTGGAGAAAGGGAGGGACAGGGGGAGGACCTGGTGGAGGCTGGGAAGGACCAGACCGCAGCCTCATTAGGGGCTCTCAGAGGCCAGGTCAAGGAATGGGGAAGGTGGGCAGGTAGGCTGCCACGCCCTCCCCATAGTCACTCATTCTGATGTCTGCTGGGGGAGGCTGGGCAGTCCACCCCACGGGGTTCGTGCAGCACCAAGCCTGGGGGGAGAGGGCCACACCTGTCTCTGCCCGAGTCCATCCAGTGGACTTGCTGTGACCCGGCTCCTCAGCAGACTCCTCAGGCAAGCGGCATAAGGCACCCCTGAGTGACCTGTGTGTGTAAAT